>JADFUC010000190.1:0-94925 GCA_019722365.1 Lithospermum erythrorhizon
CTGTTGTGCTTCAGTTCAGTTGCGTATTGCTATATTAAACCTCGAAATCCGGTCGAGCCAATTAACAAAGTTAACATCCTCGAAAATATCAAGAAATCTTTTCGTCAAATTCTAACTTTAACAAAGACAACTAATTTTAAGGCCTAAGAATGCGTTTGTGATATAAATTGAAATCTAATCGGCCCAGATTCGAAACTTCGTGAAATACTAAAAGATTCGACCTTTTTGTGAATCGAAGAGGATGATGAAGCTCTCGATAAATTTGAGGGCCAAAGCTTGCGAGATGGAGAGAAATTGAAAGAAAAGAAAAATCAAAGGGAGATGGGAGGGAAATTCGTAATTTGGTAGAGGGAGGAGATGGGATTTTTGTTCATATAAGGCCTTGTTTGGTATGTGGGAAGGATGAAGGAGAAAGTGAGTTTATGCGAAGAAAATCCGATTCTTTTTAGTTTTAGCGTGTCTAGATTTAGGCTTATACCGTATTAACTTCCAAACATCGACATTTGCGTCCATGAAATATAAAGTGGGTCGATTTATGTTAATTAAATTAATAATGTCTTTATTTTAATTTATTAATTGATGAATAAGATTACGGTTATTACGATATCCGCTTTAACAAAAAATTTATCCTCGAAATTTCTCGACTTCGATAGCTACGGAAGATAAAATCAAAAGCGGCCATATGGTAACCTTATCGAAAATTTGCGGATACTTCGGCTCCTCGTATAAATCCTCATTTCTCCCGCGTGGCTACTTTCTAGAGTAGTTCCTCCACAAAACTTTACCAATTTTACTTAACGTTTCTTTCAGCGCTTCTCTTTCGGTCAGAATTACCATTTGGTCACTTGCCGTATGTCAATTACATGAGTCGTCCGGTACGAAAACTCTAAAACATACGACTTCATCCTATAAAGCGAAACATGGAAAAGCGATATTGAATCCTTTCCAATTCTACAAGCGATACTAAACGTTATACTCTAACTCGAGCTTTTGTCGAAATCTCAAGCAGACGGCGATGTCTGAGGGACTCAAGCACCCTCTTCTCCAGGAACACCATTACACACTTTCATTGGAGATATCTTCAAGAATACTTTCAGTCGCAGCGAATAAATCTATCCGGCGTTGATCGGCATACTTCTTTTATTATATCGTGTGCGTTCTCGAAATGTTGTTTAATATCGCGCCTTCTTCTCGAACTTTCCGTAGGCTTCGGAACCATGATGCTAACCACAGCCGTTCAATATAGATTCTACGCGCCGACCGTCTGAGGCTTCGAATGGTGCCATCAATCTTGGCAAGAAAACTATTGTTATAGCGAAACTCCATTTTGGTAACTCTTTGATCCCAAACTACAGGCTGACCTGGCTCGTGGCGTAATGGCACAGCGTTTGGTCGTTCTCTCGGATAGCCCTCCCGTTTGAGGATGAAGCGGTACTCAATTGACGCTGTCCTAACGCCTCACTTGAAACTTCCCCAAAGCAAGTGAACCTTGCGTCCCTACTCACGAAATGATACTTTCCATTGTTTCAAGTAGTCTCGCTTGGTCATTTAATACTCGGTCGTCGGTTGACTTAATAGGTAGAAAATACATTTGTCTTAGATAGTCATCCTGATTACCCAAATCGATCATTTCTTTTCGGAGTTTTCGGAAGCGAATACAAAATCCATGGTGACGCTTCTCATGTCCGTTCCGGTATCATTGGCGGTGCAGCGGCCAGGGCGATTTATAGTCAATCTTGACTTGTTGGCAAAATAAGCACTTAGGTAGAAATCGGCCAATTTCTTTCTTCGTTGGCAGCTAATAGTTCTCCACCAAATTCGGTATATTTTAAATACTTCGCGGATCGTATTATGAAATTGTGAAACTGTCCAGATTTTCTATGCTTAGGTGAAAGTTGGGCGTGACAATTCGTTCTCCCTAATTTAAATCCTTTACTATAAAACACGAAAATGAATTCTGATAATTTTACAAAACCTTGAAAACTAGGAGTTTAAGCAGTTGGACTTTCAAAAACCTATGGCCTTGAAGATAGCTGACGTTGGATAACCAATCGCCGCCACATAGACTTCTGCCGCTTGCTTTATAGGGGAGGGAAAAAGCTTCGGTACGCGAGAACACATGTTGGTGGCGGATGGGCCAGCAGTCCAGCCTTGAGTTTCGTGTCGATTTTTATGGTAATTTTCGAATTTTTTATGATTTAATTCGATTATTCAAAAAACATTTTGAAGGCTTTAAACTACTAAAAAAATCAGATTTTCATATAAAACTTTTCATAATATTCTTAAAATTATTTAATTATAATTTCTTAAAAATATATTACAGAGAATTAATTATATCACAATTTCTAATTATTAAAATATTATAATTTCAAAACTTCATAAGCAATACTTAGAAAATTCAAAACTCCCAAATTTTCTCGAGAGCTTTCTACGTAATATATAAATTTTTTGGCTAACAATATTAGATTCAAAATGGGCGTGTTTAACCCCGTTCGATTATAATTAATATTTAATTAACTAATTAAAATATTGTAAACCCTTAAAAAAAATAGCCAACAATTATACTAAACATCAAAAAATGAAAATAAAAAAATTTTGATGTACTTGAATATATAAACACATTTATAAAATAAAATGTGGCATAAAATTCATACGTCATATATCTCACATTTAAATCGATAAATATACATACATGAAAGATTTAATTAAATATATATTAAATTGAATTAAATATATTTAGTCATTGAAAATAACCTAAAATTAGGCTCATGATTCCGCATTGGAAAAAAAATAATATATCTTGATTTAAAACTTTTAACCAAAATATATTTTATGCATGATCAATTAGGTGATTGAGCCCATGAACTAAATAAATAATGAAAAACTTACAATTCGGTGAAAGCCTATCAATGATATTTGATGAAGCCTCGCTTTTCAATTCAATCTTAGGCACTCCAATTATAGTGCCTCTGGTTGGTTGCGCGCCATGAGAGATTGAATAAATGCGCTTGGTCTTAGCCACAGAACCCGAAAGGATTAGTGAAAATTAAGAAAATAATTTTCAATTCTTCCGCCCGATATTTTTCGGCCACTTGGAGATGAAAGGGAGGCTAGGTTTGTTTTGTGTCATTTGTGAGAAATCTAATAAGCTTTACAAGCATATAGGGTCGACCTAAAATCGGCCAAGAATAGTTTTAATGGCCCGAAACTCGTTTAATTGATTAAAGCATTAAATAAATTAAATATTAACGACTTGTTAATATATGATAAAGAAGTTACTAACGAGCTCAGTAACTTATTAAATTAATTAAAGCCCGACTAGTTAATTAATTTGGGTTAAATCGATTTATATTTTACATTATCGATGTAAAATTCGATTGAAGGTGTTGATTCTGATCGACTCTCCGATTTAACCAAATGCGGTTTAATTTCATAAATGAAATGTAATTCAACATCCTTTGTATTATTGGCCAAAGAGCTCGGATAATATTGGTACAATTATATAATTGACCGTTATTATTATTATAACGATTATGCATGAGATACAACAATCTAGCGTAATCCCGTTATTATGTGAGAACCATTTAGTAATTACAATTACTATGATTGGATATTCCGTTTAATAAATCTCGTTCACTAAACTAGTAAATGAATTGTTACAACAATTATCATGATAGGCATAATAAATGAAACCCGATAAGCTATTGATTTCCAACCAAACTCTTACTTACCGCGCGAGTCTAGGAGTTAGCGATCATTGTGAAATATGGTCGGTTCGTGACCTCTGCACGTCCGTTTATGCGGGGGTAGCAGCGGGGCTAACCAATGTTGATTCGAAGCGACACATATCCACTTGCTCGTGAGCGTCGAATTGAGTCGTTATCTAATACGATATCTTGAGTTCCGTATGCGTGTGATAATGTGTTTCTAGATGAAATCCTCGATATTCTCGGCTGATGGTGTTTCTTAATGGGATTACTTTTCCTTGGCTTCTTTGTGAAGTAATCGGCTTAACAACATGACATCCGCCCATTTGTAGCGGGGTTTCTGATTACTTGACCGGTCTTTTGCCCAGCGTAGCTGCCACGAAGGGCCAGGAGGTCATCTCCGCGGAGTTGCTTAAGAACGACCGTCGTTTATGACATGAATCGCGCTTTTGACATATTCTAAAAGATCGACATAAGTGTGGGCGATATAACTTATTTCGGGTGATTTTTGGATCTTAATTTCACGCCCCAAAGTGATGGCCATGATCCCCACCGTGGACATCGTTAATGTTTGGTTGATTTTTCTCGGGGACCACAATACATTAAGAGCTACATTTGTGAGACTTTCTGTCGTGGTATGTGCTTAAATATCAAGTAATCGAACTTATTTGTCGATGAAGTTGCCTTGTATGGTATTTGAGACTTCCACTTCTTGACACCACATGATAAGCCTCTGCGTTTGTAATGACCAACGAATCTCCCGAACTACCATTGGTTATACTTAACTCTGGGCTAAGCAATCCGATTACGTGGTCTGGTACTCGAACCGTTGTTGTTGTTTTGAGACAAGCTACGAGCATTACCAGCTATGATCCACCGGGGACCTTGGACTAATATTCTGGCTGTGATCCATTTGGGATTCTTGGCTCAAATCGACGTATAAAATCAATTGATGTCATTAAAGGGAGTTAGGACACATCTCTCTTGACATAGCAGGGATCTGGTTGTCTGTTTCTATGATGAAATTTGCGAGAGCTTGAGCTTTTACCCACTGTCTTGAGGACAAAGGTAATCCTCGGGTCCAGCAATTAGATGGGTGGAAACACAGTCGATCTCCCGTCATGCAGGTTAGAAGTATTCTCTTCAAGGGTTGCTACGTGACAGCTAACATAGAGTAGGCTTGAAATATGCTTTCAATTTTAGGGCCGATGTCACAGACCATGATAAACTTAATACGATAGGGGTAATTCTCTTGAGGGCCATGCAAAATGTAAGCACATAATATATTGAAGTTTGTTACTTCTGGGCTCGCATCTTATAGAGTATCTTGCTTTCGCGGCTCCGTCAGTTCTTGCGAATAGAGTTGGAGCTCATAAGCACACCAAAGTGCAACTGATATCTTCGAGGACCTTAAGTAGTTCTTTAATTCTTCAAAGTTTTGCGCCTCTTTCATCCAGCATAAGCGTCCTTAGGCTTTTGCACCGGCTTTCGGAAAAGGGTAAGTTCCGATCCGCGACCCGAAGATATGAATACGTTTAAAATTTGCAAAACGTGCGAGTCGTTAAAACTAACTTTTGTAAGACTTCGGGGCTTCCATTTGCATGATCGCCTCAATTTTGCTCGAGGGGTTATGCTGAATTACCCTTTCCGCGATCATAGACGAAATTTGCCGAAGTCGCTCGAAGGAACCTTTGCTAAGATTGATGCCTGATTGGCTCTTTTCTTTCTGCGAGTTTCTTCCGGTTTCCGAGTGCTCGGAAGCTCCTTTACTTTTCACTGATATATCGTCTGCCAGATTTCCATGTTTCTTCCTATCTGGTCGAGAAGATGGTGTTGACCGTCCCTTTTGGTAAATGGCTCTAGTTCTTTAGACCCAAAGCATGACCTTGCTTGATATAATACTACATATTAAAGGCCATTTTCTGATCCTCACTGCTTCGGTAGTATTTGGTGACCATCAGAGTGAAAATCAAGAAGTCAAAGACTTCGTGGCCTGCGCTTCCGTCCCTTAATCATCCCCAGGTAAGGGATAATAATCCTTGGGGCACTTTGTTTAATGCCGTGAAATCCGTGCACGCGTCACCGAATTTAGCCATTGGTTTTTCGCGTTACCACGTTAGGGAATCCGTTAAAGAGATTGTAATTCCCGAATGGCTCCGTTATCAACTCGTACTTCTTCTCGTATGGCCAAAGTTTTTTCACCTCGGAGAAATTCCTCTTCTTTTTGCTTCCACGGGTTTGTAGGAAGGATCAATTGTAAACTTCAATGCGAAGAAATTTCGGGATCGACAGGGCGTATCTCACGAGGTGAGCATGCGAACACCACTTTTTCGTACCCAACCGGATAAGTTCCATCCATTTTTTTTCGATAATCGGTTTCAATGGGTCCCGATCTGACGTCCACTCGGGTTGTTGTTGCTAAGCGAGACAACCTAAAAGATCTGCATGAGGGGTTCCTTTTTGACTTTCACTTTCTTGGGGAACAGTGCTCGAGGAACATTTTCCGGGTTGGATCGTTTCGTTACCCGGGGAGATGCTTCCGCGTGCCTTTTTTGTCTTGGGGGGTCATGGCGATGTCCCTACAGGGATTGACAACGATGCTTGAGACCGTAGCTCTTTTACGGTCCCCGAGACCTCTTCTTTCCTCCGGTTGTGGGAAACTTCATTTTTAAATGAAGAGGTGATACTATAGCCCTGAGTGCAGTTAGTATAGGGCGACCGATGAGTCCATTGTATGAAGATGCGTATATATTCACCGTCGTGAAAATGTTGCTTATCGTTGAGGTCTGAGCTACTCCCGTGAAGTCGGCTTCAGTATTCCCATTTGGATAAATGTAGTGCCCGTGAAACTTTGTCGGCGGTGTGCGAAGCCGGTTTCGAGGTTACGGGCGACCAGGCTATCATAACCACAAGAAACAAGATATCATGAGCTAAAGTATCCACCAACATTAAATACGAGGAAATTCGCAAACACGGACTAATGATCGGTAGATTAAATGCATGAGGAACTTGATTCCTTCAATTAACAGCCGGAAAAACGTCGAGCACTTTCTATCCGATTCTTTGCCCGTAGGGCTAGCACATGCACAACTCTTCTTGCATATTATTTCCGGAGAATTGAGTGTCCCTCTCATGAGACTCCCCAGAAATCGTGTCAGTCTTGATTATCGGGGTGGACTTCGACTTAAGGCATATTGTTTCTTGGGGGTGATTCACTTTGTCTTTCGGGGGCTGTTCTGATTCACTTTTCACGAACTCCTTGAATGGCCCCTGCTGGATGAGCTTTTGTAGTGCTTCCTTCAATGAACAATAAATCCATATCGTGGTATGATACCGATTGATACTCGCGGTATTGTTTTTGATACCGTCAGTTCGGTTTGTGAGGTTTTAGCAACATTTCCGATCCACCAAATACAGGCGTATACTCTACCAGCGTAGTCTTGCTTGAACATAAGAATGTATCGGTTCTTGGGGTCATACGTATCCTCGAATTCTACCTCACAGGAGATCTTCCTCTTTTCTTCTTCTTGGGGTTTTATCTGACCGATCCTTGGTCTTTTCATCGGGGACTCTGAGGCTACGTCTGTTTGGACTCATTGCATGACTTGGAAACTTTCCTCTTCCATTTTATGTATTTTGCGTTAAGCAGGATAATTGATACGTTATTACTTGGCTCCGATCTTAGTCTCTTTCCAATGTGGCTCAGTGCAACCCGTGAAAGAAGCGAAATCATGGATACGCCACCGTCCATGGGTGGGTATATTAGTTAACGTCCTTTGGAAGCAGTTAGCATAAATCCATGACTTTTTTGTGATGATCGGTTCGGTTTCGGTAGTGGGCGGATATGAAATCCTCGAGTCGAGCTGTCGCACTTGCTCGAGTGTGTAGTCACGCAAAAATAAGGACGGTTGCCCGGCGGAAAAGCGCTCGATCGAGTGATGCCGGTCGAAGAGTTTAGTTTGAGAAAGAAAGATTGTTTTACAATTATCGAAAGTGAGCTGCTTAACGGTTGCTTTCAATGTTTACACTTTTATAGTTGTTTGAATAGTTTACTTTTGGTCGAGCCTTGATGGCTCATTCAATTCGATAAATGATTATACGGCTCGTTAAGGGGTAAATACTTAATGGCCTTAATTACCCTCTTAATGATGCCGGGCTCAACCATTTAATACTGTGGTCTTCTCTTTGTCATTTGTCAAGTCCTCTTGAGATGGGCACTTGGCGTTTGGCCCATTTGTGGGGTCAGTCCATTTTGGATCCCTCTCGCCGAGCGGGATACTGAATCTCACCAATGCGACCGCCACTTTCTGAGGGCTCTCGCATGGTACCTCAAAGACTTTGATCCTCGATCTAGCAGTCCAGCGTTCATTTGGGCGTGCTTCACTCCATTTGGGCTTTATTCGGCTTCGTGGGCTAAATAGCATCTGCGTGCCAGCTCTTGGCTCACTTGCATCACAAATTGACCCGTAGCCGTGTGGGAATTTCATGCTTGGGTGTATTGGCGTATTTACCTCGAGCGTGATAGCGGCTGAGTCGGCCTATTATCCCGTTGTAGGTCCCGTCGCCTCTGATGGTGAACTCCGCTACGTCACGGTCATTTGCCGTGGATGCTTCCCGTCATGACCATGGTTTGATACCACAGCGGTGCTTACAGCGTCCCGTTGAACCAGCGGCCGAGGTGGCCACCGGTCGATCTATGGGCGTTCTGGCAGATATGCATCCGGGAATAGGATGTCACGAGCTTCCGGTGTCTACCAACGTAAATCGTCAAAGTTGGCTATCACATTGGGGTGATGGTAGCGGAGTCGCCGTGTTAGCGGCTCATCCCACCAGGAAATCATACAGGAAGAGACGAGTACGGGAACTTCGTGCTCTGGGGTTCTTACATATGTAATAAACGGCGTATGCCCCGTCACAGCACTCCGAGTCTCCTCTCGCTTCTTCCCGAAATGGCGTTGACCGCTTCGGTGATGTGGGAGGCCCGTCGGGGAAACCGATCTTTCCGCGATTCGAAAATGCCGATTGTAGGCTTTGGGTTTCTTGTGGATGTAATCTTTATTGCCCATTGGATGAGCTTCTCTATCTCGTCTTTTGGGTGTTGGCGTCGTCGGTGTGTGCCCATGATCCTTGGTCTTAGAACTTTTCAGCATCCCTGCTTGATGCGAGATGTCTTACACTGGGGTGGCGTGTCAGCCAGCTGACCTATCGCTTAATCTCGAGAATACGTTCCGGCAGTGCCGAAGTCAGTATTCAATCTTCTCCTCACTGACCACACTTCCTCTTCCTCATGTCGACCTAGAAGCGCAAAAAAGCGCTCCCACGGAAGGTCGGTTTGGGGAGTACACCTATCGAGAACTCCCGGATCTGTCCAGCCGTCTTGAGGCTTTGGGCTTCTCGCCCGGTGTTCATCTAGAACGCTGCTGTCTTTCTCGCCACTTTTCAGCACCACTCGATCCTCACTTATAGGCCCGTTCGTTGCGTCCTCCATATCTTGCGGTTGCCTCTGGAGTGACTGCTGAAGCTTGCTCGTCCATGAGCTTCATGAGGCAATCCCATGACTATCTTGATTAGCTCCCGGTGTCAGAGATTGAACTCCGTTTGAAATCACTCACAGGAAGGAGAGGTGATTGGCTCGGTCTCCTTTATTTGATGGTCATGAGGTGTTAAATGCTTTTGTCTCGGACTCTTCCATGGGTCACGATGAACCGGTTAGCGGAGGCCGAGAAGGATGTGATCGCCACCCCGATGACCCGGTTGAACGTTTAACGTTAGTGCAGCTGGGGTGGCGGAAAGGCTCTTGATACACCCTATTGTCCGCTGGTGAAAGGACATCTGGTAATTCAACGTGTGCTCCTCGGGATCCGTTTTTCCCAAATGAACTTGGTGAAAACCCAGGGGATTTTAACCACTGCTTTCGCGTGCCAAGCGCCCGCCTGCTCGAGAGGAGAAAGAGGATAACCACTGATAACTCGATGTTGATTTCCTCGTCAGAGTTTAATACGTCCACCTTTGGAGAGAGGGGCATCCGCTTTGCCGCCCTTGAGAAGTGCCATGCGATCTGCTAAGGAGGCGTATTGCCCGTGTCTCTTATGACTTAATTGACAATTCTTTGCCAGAGTGGTGGCTCATTATTCACTCGCGCGAGGGTATGGGTGTAGGTCTCGCCCGCATCCTCCCGACGGATGACTTACTTCCGGCAGGATTCTCCTCGCCCAACTTCATGATCGCTCGGGTTGTTGTATCCTTGGCGCGATGATTGTTCCCAGATAAATACCGTGGATTATCCGACAAATCTCCGGTGGGTGTGATTTCCACCCTGGAGACACGGTTCCCAATTCATTAGGTTGGTAGTGCAGGGGCATCGGCTAAGGCATCGTTACATGGTGATCATGGGGGTCGTAAGTTTAGCCCGTTGATCCGCAGGGGGTTATTCTGAAATGCATTGCTCGTTTGCTTTAATTGAAGAGACGTGATAATGGTTGAAGTGTGTGAATGGTGACTTTCTCCCGATGCAAGTCTGAAAGTGAGGTCAAATGATGATGATCACGGTCCGATTTTGGTGGGTACCGGATCCTGAAATCATCAGAGTCGAGGCTTTGATACGCGCTAACCGAGTGTGTAGTCTGCAAAACAGGACGGTTTCCTGTCTATTAAATACTCAGCGATCGAGTTAATGTGAGGATCGAAAGAGTTTAGTTTGAGAAAGAAACTGGTGTCAAAAGTGAACTTACTTGATTTTCGAGGTTTACATTTATAGTCGTTTGACAGTTACTTTTAATTAGAGCCCACCTTAGTGACTCATTCAATTCGGTAATGATTATGACATTAATGAGCGTGTAATAATAGCCTTAATTACCCCCATATGGTAGCCCGAATCAAGCCGTCGATGCACCAGCGGTCTTCTTCCTGTCGAGGCTGCGGTCGAGTCCTCTTGAGATGGGCCTTGATGTTGTATTCATAGTGACCTGTCCGTTTATTCGGTTTTTAGATCACGATCCTTCTCAGGTGACGGTCGGGTTAGATTCGCCTGCGGATCGGCCGGGTACAATATGGGATTATCGCTAGTTTTGTTTTAAGTTGTGATGTTTCTTAAATCTCTTGATGGAAGAACCAAATATCCATTGACAAATCCACCGGTGTCCTTCAGCCGATGATAGAATTGGGTGGCGGTAATTTGTGGAACGGCAATCTTGCCCAGATAGACTACCGGGAAAGCTCACCATTATCTATGTCATCTTATTTAGCCCAAAGACAATTGTGGTCGTAAGCTTTTGGTGAGAGTTACTAAAGGGTCCCCCATTCAAAATCGAGAAGGTTGAAACTTCGGCGTTGAACCACTTGGGTATTGACTCGTATCTTAAACTAGATGAGAATGGAAGGAGTGTGTTGTCTTTGCGGGGCCTCGGGTAGGGGCGATGTCCTTGAGCTGGCGTTCAATTCCTCGACACGATTGGATTTTGGCCTGATATCCTCATTCACGCCCAGGCATTGCGTACCACAGTGGGGGTTATCCTCCGTTCCGTATTCGATATTTACTCTTGTCGGTTGTTCTGCAGGAGACGGCGGTGCCGCTAACGTTTATGTGCGCTTTCCCATGTGAGTTGTCCTAGAGGGTGGCTAGGAATGGTGGAGATGGGGGAAGTAATAGTCTTTGTGGTGATGGTGTCCCCGAGTGTATCCTCTTTTAGGATATCCCAGGTGGCGATTCGTCTCTCGGTGTCCCGGCGTGGATTATATTCCAGCTACTAATCTCTTCCCAGCGTATGATTTTGACTTGTGTGTTGGGCGTCACCGTCGGCTTTGTGAGTCGGCCCGTGATAATATGTGGATTTTTACTAAAAGCGGATTCGCGGATGGTGCCAATTGATCAATGCATGCTTTCAGAGGCCACCCAAGTCTTTGTGTACGGGGAGGCACTTGTCTCTCTGGACCTAAATCAAACTTTTCTTGAATTTGCATCACGATGCTTTCACTTTGAAAGTTGGTCCCAGATATCAGCCAGTGCAGTGCGATTAACTTTGGCTTGGGCACAGGGGGAGGCAAAAGCGGAAAGGACCTCGATATGTTGGGGTATTTCCCATCTAGCTCGGGTTATAAGCTCACAGTTTGAGATGTTGTTTAACACATTCGTCAGCGATCTTTCTTGTTGAATCGACTTGATATCAGAGTTGAGGGTATCTGAAGCCATGACAGTCGTCAGCAATGACTCAGATGCTTAAGTCGAGTTCGAGGACGACACTTAGCAGAATAAGAGTGAAAGTTACTAGATTGCATATTTAATTTGGTACACTTTCAAATCTTTCATCTACTCCAAACATAGTCAAACATGATTTTTTGCCAAGTTCTTGAAAAATACATTCCATGCATGTAGTACTTGACAGTTTTGAGAATAATGCACGTTAATCTATTTTTTAATTTTGATACCATTATTGATGAGCTTGACAAGTGACAACTAAAGAAAAATAAGAACATTATCTAGTTATCAACAAGTCATATTCAATCAATTCACACATACTTTGATGCAATCGACAGACGCTGATCGAAATAATTCTTGAAATAATGGACCTAAATCTGGGATATTTTGATGTAACATGTTGGTTTTGGTTGAATGGAGTGTGGGTGGCACACAACCATGCATTTTTTGACAATGAATACGCAAGAATGAGCAGGAGCTGGTGATATTTGACACGATGATAATAGATATTGAAGAAAATGAAGTTAAGACTTGTAAAGTTTGTTGTAATTCCTGAATGAGTTTAGGATATTGGGAGATGGCTGTAGAGCGGACCTTTGTGTGGTTTGTCTTTTGAGGCTTGTCCTTTGCTGGGGCTGCTTATCCAAGGCCCAAATGAGGTCCGGCCCTTTTATGTATCGGCTGTTCTAGCGGAAGCCTTATGAGGGGGTTGCTCCTTAATCATAAGGAAGCTACAAAATGTATTATACCATGATCGTTGTAATTAAATTTTAAGTATGCGGTCTTGCAGAATATTTAGATCTTCAGAATTAGATACAGTTGTGTTAAATGAAAAAATTAAGTATTACCTCAAACAATAGTATGAAGTTTAAATTACTTGAAGCTAATGATGTTAAGAAATTAGATTCTTTAATAGGTGTAAATTAAATAAGTTAATTTAGGGTCTTGTCTAAACTTTTTAGTAAATTATATAGTCTCATTACAGCATCCAATGAAATAAATAATTTGTATGAGCTTAATCTAGAGTACACATGTACTCTTAGGAAGACAATTTATGAGCACACGAAGTACTTTCGTATAATTACGTCTGAGAATACCAATAGGTTAGTTTAGAGTGCATATGCATTATTCACTACAGATTATATGGTGCTCGTGTACTCACATAAATAAAATTATACACGTCAAGTTAATTTAGAGTGCTCACGTGCTGGTTATAGTATATGGTATTTAGGTCTTCCGTATATATCGAATCGAATCTGTTGCTTTTATGCGAGAGGTTCGGCGATTGATCGTATAAATGATAGATGTCGATAAATTGATATAGGTGGTGTATTTTTATATTAATTAATTTTATCGCTATTTAAATAGATTAAACACGCTTAAAAGCGTAATAAAATCTTAAGCTATTTGAATCAGACCCCAGAAAAACAAAGGAAAGGTAAAATGGAAGCCTTAAAGAATTTATTTATAAAAATTATTGGGTAATATAAATATATTATTACAATGTAATACATATATAGGGAGACATCAATCATTAAACTAACTGAACACAATAATTATGGTCCAATATGTGGACCGAACTCGTTATGCGGGGTTCTACTTTGGAGAATGTATCAAGTACCAAGTTAATTGAACAATCCTAAATCTAAAGAATCAAATGTTGAAGTTGCCTGAGTCAGTCAAAATCGGTGTTATTAAGAGTTTTGACCGGTAAACTCTTGACGATTGACATTTGATTGTAGATTCTTCTTTTTCTAAGCGGAGATGTGTCGAGCACCACATCTTGAAGGCTGATGAATGTTTTGTTGGAGTGTAAAAGTCGTGTTGAATAGCTTGGTAGCGAGTTTAGATAGCAATTAAGTCAGTCTTTAAGACAAGCTTGATAAATAAGTTTGGATAACTTGATGGGCGTGTTTGGATGAAACTTTGGAAATTTATGAGTGAATTTCCGAAGTAATATCTGAATGGTGAAAACCTCTTGCCTATATATAGAGGTGTTCTCTATGAGATGGTTATCCACTTGATCAAAAAATGTAGACAATTATCATCTGGTAAGAATGTGGGGCTTTAATATTAACTTAGACAGCTTAGAGAATTTATCTTTGTTCTTGGTAGGCTTGTGGTTGAGATTTTCGGTATATAAAGAAAATACTGACATATATTCTAGTAATGGTAAGGGCTTGTAACGATCTTACGGATTATAATGGATTACGCGGCCGGCCAACCAGGCGTACACTTTCAGCGTTAAGGGGAGCGCGTATAAATTGTGTGTCTTTTTATTTCTGGCTTTAAATTCATGTCGTTCAACATTAATTGTTTTGAAACTTTGGGAGGTAGGGTCTTAAATACTAATATGTTTAAGGGTGAGCTTTATTATCTATTTAAATATATATATTTCCTAAGGATTCTAAATTGTTAGCAGGACTTTCTGACATATTTATATTACTTGGATGACATGCTAATAAAGAGAAGTTAAATGATAATGCAAATTATAAGATGATTCCTGGATCATAACATTGAAAGTCATTTTTGACTAGTTAGCCTTGATTCATGAATTTGGTTTGTTCCAACATTGCCTCCCAATTAAAATTCTTGAACTAAATTCGGACCTCGAATAACTTCATAAAGATATACAAATTATTCTCCCTTGTTGAGGAATCATATATTTTTACTAGACTAATTGGTGGTATGCAATTAATATAGTAATTAGATTATAGGGATGATAAGCTAACTTGGGATAAATAATCTATCTTAATTAAGATATAACAAGCGAAGAAAGCAATAAACGAGACAAGATTTACCACAGTTCGCCTTAATATGAGCTAATCGACCTACTGCGTATCCACTAATACTTGTCGGGAAGAATTGTTTCTGAGTTCCAGAGAATCTGATACATGATCTTCGATTACATATTTTCTTATAGATTAAAAACTCTAATTACAAGCGCCATGAATCTCTCAAAATTATTTAACATGACTCTAATATTTGAGTACGTATGTCCAACAAAGGACCACTTATTTATAGGCTACAAGATCTAGATGCAAACTAAACCGAATAATAAAAGCTGGGCAGAAAGCCTTTGAGCAGCCTTAAAACCGCCCAATCAGGTACTCGCCCAAGTACGTGACACCAGTGTGACTCCTTCTTCATGAGTTCCTTAGAAAATGAAATCGTAAATGGATATGCTCCGTTTTCCATAGCTGGATCATGATCTTGAAATAGTAGAACTATTGTCATGACAGGATCGTAGGATCGTTCCTTGAAATTCAATTTCTCAAAATTCGTAACCGTAAAGTTTGTGCTCCAAGCCCAGATGTAGCGATGTACTCGAGCTTCCATAGTAAGAATGCTACTGATTCTTCTTTGAGCATGATGATATAACCATGACTTGGAGCCTAATATAACCAGTAATACGATTTGAGAAGGCCACTTCCGTAGGTAAAAGTCGGCCCGTTGAAGGCACAATCGATAAGATTAGATCATCAGCTCTAAAATAGAACACTTTTTTCATTTGAGCCCGATCACTAGGGGTTTCTATAAATACCAAATCTTAATCTCCATTTAGAGTAATGCTTAAACGCAATTTTCATACTCTTATTATAGCATATGAGCCAGACTTATAAGCGTCAGATTGGTACAAATAGACTTCGGTCGTGGTTTAAGGTACGCTTCCCACCCTCGGATATCAGTCGAGGATTCGGTAGTCATTAAAGATCAAGTGATGGAACAAGGGCCACATTTGATCGGTCCTTATTTCGGGCAAGGAGTGGGGCGTGCAAAATATCTAGGGTCCTTTGCCTCAGGGTACCACGAGCCAAACCCAGAAAGACAGTTAGCCGCTGAGGATATGGGGGATCGATCCCTGGTGAGCCATCGTGATGTTGCCCCGAGAAAAGTTTGATGAGTGCAGGGACAGAACCGAGGCCTTGACGCCTCCAAAAAAGCCTCGAGAAAAACACGCACATCCCGATTGGGTGCCATCTGCTGAGGAATCCGGTTAGTAAAATCCACATGAAGTGACACGAATTCGACTCATGACAGTCCGCAGGGAGGCCTTGGCCACACAAGTCGAAATCATCGTGGAAGAGATTAATAGTAGAGAATGTTATCACGTGAGGGGACTACCGCCCGGGAGAGAGCGAGTGTCGCGTATATCTAAGGGGGATCTGGTTTCCGGGTACGCCCGTCGTCATAGGACTACTTATCCCGTGTCACGGTCTAGTCGGTTCCGCTACAAGGACGGCCAAACGTAGGAGTGCGTATAAAAGGAAAAGGCACACTTTCAGTCTCCCCATTGGAGCAACCAGCGAGAACTAGCATTGAACATGCAAGCGGAGGATAACCCAGGCTGAGGGTATTAAATGTGAGTAATGAGGATATACGTGGCCAAACCTCTGATTGGAGGTTGAGGTGAATTCAGACTTCCAAGGGCGTTACTGCAGAAGGCCAAATGAAGGGCAAGCGCTCTCTTGGTCACCATCGTTTAAGACATGGTCAATCTTTGAAGGTTGAGAATGCAAAGTTGAGAACATGATGGAATGGGGGACAGAGTAACCACGTAAAGCCTTACGATTATTTATTGTCTCTTGGGATAATGCAAGATGATGTCAACCATCACGAGAACTCGGGGGAAGTCTGTCGGGCGCATTGAAGTGGTTCCTAATTACCGCTAATTCCTATTGATTGTTGGCGGAAACTGATATGGATCTTGTTCTTTGATAAGTTCGGTCGCTTCCATGCCCCATTTGAGGAGGCGAAGAAGCATTGATGAACTTAAAACAAAAAGAAACCAAAGAAGCGTTGCGAAGTTAGCTACCATTTCAGAGGGTGTCCGCCTAATACCCTTGGCAAAAATGAGAAGGTATCCATGATTTCGTTCTTTCATGGGTTCTGGTCGGGTCATTGAGAGAGGTTAGTCTTGGTGCCGGTGGCAGCGTACATCGATTATCGGTTAACGGTGAAATACATAAAATTGGAAGAGGCAAAAAAGGTTGCGAAGAGGCGATCAAACTTCCTTGAGGACAAAACCTTAGAGATCTCGAAAGACCGGTGTGGGATCGGTTGCAGATAAACCCCAAGAAGAAGCAAAGGAAGATGCCATAGAAGAGCGGGAGGATAAAGCGACCACAGGCAAATACATCTTTCGTATACTCCGTTGAGCACTACGGTGGGGAGAGTATACGCCCAGATGGAGGATCGGAAAATGTTGCCAAAACCTCCTGAGCTAGTCCCGACAAACAAGCGAGACCAAAAAAATCTTGTAGTATCGCGAGATCGTAAGCCATGTCACGGATGATTATCGCTATTAAAGCGAGAAATAGAAAAATTAAATCAGGAAGCCCATTTGAAGGAGTTCATGAAAGAGATGGGGAGACATTCCCGAAGACAAGAGAATCGCCCAGGAAGAAGCAAGCAGGCCTCGGGCCTAAGTCCGCCCCGGATAAGCTGAGGCGGTGTCCACGATTACGGGGGCTGCGAGGAAGGATGGGGCCAACTTGAATTTCTGAAACAATATCTGATAAGAGTTTTGAACAATCTAGCCCCAATGGCAATGATTGATAAGAAGTGATCATTTTGAAGAAGAAATTAGAGGAATCGAAGTTCACTTATGATGACCCAGCTAATAATTAGTCCGGTGATTGCAAATTTCCTCGTGGCCATAATTTTGGTGGATACGAAGTTCGGCGAATATACATCTCGCGATCCCATGATAGGTTAGATTACTGCCAGTAACCTCTGAGAAATGAAACTACTTGGCCTTGGCTGTTGATAGGTTTCACGGGCCTTCACGATTTAACTAAAATTAAGGGAATAAATTTGAGTTAGACTTGGGGTGGGGCTTCAGAGGACCTCGGCGATAAGACCTGTCTTTCACGGTGGTGGACATATCAGATCCTTAAATCTGATGGACTCAGGTAGATATTATCTTATGCTTTCAATTTTATGAAGTATCGCTCTTCGTTTAAAAATGGAAGGTCTCACATGGCCAATTAGGAGGTTTCGGAGACCAAAAAGAGTAGGGTATTCTTAGTTTCAATCCCAGGAGGAGATGCAGTTAGAAAAGACCCCCACTTTGGCCAAGGCACGGGGAAGATGCCGATGTATTGAAATGATCCGACCCGGAAAACAAGTTCGAGATAAACTCCCCGAGAAAGGGGAAAGTCGGAAAAAGGGAATCCACCATGAGGATCTTCGGGTTAATGCAAATTTAACGAGCAACAACACAGGGGGACATTGAGGATTAGGACTCGGTTGAAACGGATCGTCGGAAAAAAGCGTGGAGCTTGCCGAATGCAAAGGGGTGTTTGCGTGCTTGAGAGGATATGCGGGGATTAATCGAAATCTCTTTCTTGTAGCTACATTTAGATCAACTCTACAGACACATGAAGCCAACAAGGAATTTGTCGAGGAGAAAAACTTGGCTAATGAAAGAAAGTAGATGAGTTGATAAAGGCTGGAGGCCAGTTGGAATTATAAAGAAGTAGATGAGTTGAAAAAATCCAATGGCAAATGGAGGATGTCTACGTGGATTTCTGAACTAAACAAAGCTGTCCCAAAGTTATTAACCGTTATCTTGTTTGGGAAGATTGAGTGGATGGAAGTCTGGTAGTAGTGCTGAGCTTGTGGATGCTTGAAGATAATATCACCTAATACTCCTAGAGGAGGATCGAGAGCAGTGTACTATCGCTGATACAGATTCACATTCTTTGAAGTTATTACCTTTTGGTCTAAAATCACAGATACATAAAAGGATAATTCGAAGCCACTTAACAAAAAAAGGATGATCAGCCTTAAATTATTTCAGTAAAATTTTTGTATCTGTTCATAATCGGTTATAGTGAAAATTACGGGTAGGCTGCCTTAAATAGGTCAATCAAACAAACCTTTATTTGGATACCACATAAAAATTATGATATATTTTATTTCAAGTCTTTTACTTAATTCCTAATCTTGTTTGTTATAATAAACACGTGTTTTGTTATAAGATTGATATTTGCAGCTTAGCTTGGAATTTGTTTTAGAGGAGTACCTCAAGAACTTGCACAAAAGTTTGAACCTATTTTCAGGAGATGGGCATGATTTCTGATTTTCGTTTTTGGGCTCACACATCACTACTTTGTTTTAGTTTAACTAATGGATTTTGTTCGAAAATGTTGAACTGGATTTCGAAATTGTGTATGAGTTCAAGAGAAAGAACTTGTGAATTTTTCTGTTCAATATAAGCAAAACTGACCTTTCTTGTTCTTGAGAAATTGTAAATTAAACGACTTAATTGGATTTTGTAGAAAGAAATAGTAATTTTCACTGATGACTTGGCATGGACTATCCTTGTCAGTATACATAGCTTAGAAATTGGAACCTGTGGTAGTCATTGCCTCATTATATTCTTAATATTTCCTAAATATTTTCCCTCATCAGTAATGGTTGGTTTTATTTCTTTGAATGATAGGTGCGAGAGGAGGTTGAAAGTGCAATTAGCTCATAATTAATGTATGTTCCTATTACCTATTACTATGTTTTTTTCTATAATGATTCTGTATGCTTTAGGGCTTTAGCATGATATCAGTTATGTTATATATATCTTCTGACTAGAATTTACTCCTTGTGAGTTTGTCTTGTTTGATGGGTGCATATTTCCAGTCCTTGTCTTAAGTACTCTATGTTGAGACCTTCAATAGAACTCAATGGTTTTACTTATTTTACTTCAATTGTAGACCGCTTCATGAGCAAATTGGTTCTTCTGGATCAAGTGCCTGGCAATTACGATTTGACAATAATATCCCTGATATGCTTTTCACTAGCAGTAAAGTCGACTCCCTGGATAATAGGCCTGTGAATATTACCTTGTATGATGCTAATTCTAACCAAATAGTTGCATCTGGGCCTCTATCTGCTGTGAAGATCACAATTGTTGTAGTCGATGGAGATTTTAACCCAGATGATCAAGAGGATTGGACAGAACAGGAGTTCAGCGCCAAAATTTTACATCAAAGAGAAGGGAAAAGAACATTACTCACTGGGGAATTGGCAGTTCAGTTACAAGATCGGATAGGTTTGATTGGACATATCAGCTTTATGAATAACTCAAGCTGTGTAAGGGGTCGAAAGTTTAGGTTGGGCGCCAAAGTGCAGACTGTTTCTAATGGAATAAGGGTCAGGGAAGGAGTAAGCAAAAAGTTTACTGTTAAAGATCAACGTGGAGAATGTAAGTGTATGTTGCAGTTTAGTAATTTGCTTAAAATTACACATGAAACTATGACTGATAATTTAATTGGTTGAGCATTGTCATATATAATGATGGCGTGTAGGCGCAGGAGAGAATGTAAAGGATTGCACTACATCAGCGCTTGCCTCTGAATGGAATAAAAACTGTTAAGAGAGCTCTTGCGCTGGTTAGTCATGGGTCCAGACTCCCTGAGGAGTGTAAGAAAACGATTTTTCGCTGTTATTTTCGAAATTCATATAACTTTCGCTCATTTGAAAATGTAAGACTCCCACTTTAGTTCCTCTTAGCTAATTGCAGATAATTGGGGCTGGCATATCAGACAAGAAATGGAAGGCAATCACAGAGCATGCTACTTCTTGCATCTTAGATGATAATTAGGTGTATGTTTATAGAGCTGTAGAAGGTATTAGCCTTTTGTTCAATGCAATCTACAAGGTTATCGGAGCAATCTTTGATGATTTCAATTATCAACCCCTAGATGATCTCAATGTACCCCCCACCTTGTGCCAGTAGGATTCTCTATTGCTGAAGACTTGCAGTTCTATTTCTAGTGCTATTTTGGGCTTAAGGTTGTGGTTTTTCTATTTGAAAGTGACATGATAATCTTTTATATTGGCCGCATACTGTGGAAAAATTGAAGCATCTGGCTTACAGGAACTTACAAGATCTAGTTCCATGAGATTCTCAATCAATCGACTCAATACCAGAATTGTCGTCAAGTCCTAAAAAAAAGTCATTTTATAGTCCTGGTCTAGGCCTACTGAATGTTGACTTTCATGATCATCAGGGTAAGGCTATCAGTTTTTCTGCGTCCTACACTTGAAGCAATATGTGGTTAGATGAGAATATTTCATGTGTGCTTGACTTATCTTATCGTCCATTAATGCTTAACGAATCGTTGGGGTAAAATTTATGAACAAGATCGAGGATGTTTCTCGATATACCTGTGAATTGGATGATCATAATAACCAATTAGATATGTCCATTCCAGAGAGCTCCCACCAATTGCATCCTGTGTTGAGAAACAGTTTCTCGTTTGTTGATCCTTTTCACAATCTCAACACTGAGGGATATAGCTGGGATCAAGCATGTTCCACAGGACCACTGATGTTGTCTGATCAGGATCCGGATGAGAACTTCATATTTCCCACTGGAATGTTCTCAGCTCCATTTGGTCCAGCAAGTTCAGTTGGTATCATCTAGTTTCAATTTCCAAGTCTCAAAGAACAGAAAGACAAAAATTCGTTGGGGCAAACTTCGTGTTATCATTAAGTGGTGGATGTTGGTTAGGCAGAATAGATGAGAGAAAAAGATTGTTTGTAAGTGATGACATATTGCAGGAAAAAGCCTGATCCATCCTTATTCGGTCCATCAAGAAATGTCTTCTCTACCGTTTCAATATCTCAATGAAGCACATTTCCATTTGGCTATAGGTTTTTTTTTTGTATACATAGCAATATGGTAAATAATCATTGGTTTTAGCACCTTGGAAGAAGGTTTTTTGGCCCGTCTGCAGGCTGTATACTGTATAGATCTTTTTATTGAATGTACAACTAAATTTGGTATTGCCGATCACCCCTTTATTCTGAATCCAAATGCTCGTGCCTTGATGTATTTATATTCTCGTCTGCTTTATCTAACTTCAATTTATGGTTTCTTTCGACAATTAGTACAATGTTAATTTTCTCATATACGTGCACTCCATTATTACCCTAACCAATATCAAGGTATGTTTGCATATCTTCTCAACGTGGGAGTGGTGGGAGTGGGACACAATAACTTGACTAATATACATCAGTTGGGAGGCTGGACAGTCCTCCATATTACATGTAAACATGTTTAATTCCTGCTAACATGTCTATTTTCCAATCTTTGAGATCTAAGAAAGAGAAGAGATTAATTAAAAATATACTACCGGCCTCTATACCTTAATTATTGGCTCATTTAAATATTAGTTCTTTTCAAAATTCTCAAGTCTGTATATATATTACCACCATTAATCAAAATCCTAATACATTCATCATCAGTGCCACAAAATAATGGTTAGACTCCAGGATACTAGATTGAGTTACATACTATCATATATATGTACCATCGTCCCCCATTTCCTGATTTCATCTGCCAATGCTTTGCCCCCTCATTCAACACCATTAATTTCACCTGAGTTAGTATGCAGTTTCACTCCATTTCCAAAATTCTGTATATCAGAGCTGAAACCAAAAGGACTTGCTAACATATATGATCATGCTAGGCATGCTGTTCATCATTCATATTCTGCAACTAGAAACTTCCATGCAACAATCAAGAACTACCTAAATACCCCCGACACATTGTCACACAACACCATATATGCTCTCCAAGATTGTCTTTTTCTCTCTCGCTTGAATGAGGATTTCCTGGAAAAGACTGACAAAATGATCAATTCCACGAATGCCCTTCAGAGTATGGAAGTGGAAGATGTGCAAGCTTATCTTAGCGCAACAATAACCAACCATGAAACTTGTTCAGATGGGCTGAAAGACAATGCTGATAAAGGTAATGAGGAATAGAACGACTCCTCAAACTACCTACAAGGAGAAGGTAATAAGGGAAAGAGTGGTTGTGAATCCTAACGGAAGTGGAGATTTCACCACCATCAGTGATGCGGTGGGTGCAGCGCCAAACAACACGGTTGCCGGCGATGGATACTTCTTAATCTGCGTAGTTGGTGGAGTCTACGAAGAGTATGTCACAATTGGTAGCAACAAAAGATACATAATGATGGTTGGAGATGGAATTAATCAGACAATAATTACTGGCAATAGAAATGTTGCGGATGGTTGGACTACATTCAACTCTGCCACTTTTGGTAACTACCATTTCCTCTTTTAGTAGTCCTATTGGCGTGCTTGTACTCATCAATCAATAATTTCCCTCCTCGAACTATATAAGTTCATAAACTGACATAACTCATAGATAGGGCATGCAATAATGTTTTCCTAACTATTTATCAAGAACTTCTTCTTCAACACAGTTGTGACAGGCCAAGGATTTGTTGGGATAAACATGACAATCCGGAACACAGCAGGAGCAGTAAAGCACCAAGCTGTTGCGGTTCGAAATGGAGCAGATTTATCAACATTTTACAAATGTAGCTTCGAAGGTTACCAAGATACATTATACACACATTCCCTTAGACAGTATTACAGGGAATGTGACATTTATGGAACAATCGATTTCATTTTCGGAAATGCTGCTGTTGTTTTACAAAACTGTAACTTGTATCCACGCCTTCCATTATCTAATCAGTTCAATGCAGTAACAGCACAAGGAAGAACTGATATCAATCAAAATACTGGGACTTGTATACATAATTGTAATATTGTTCCTTCCTTGGATCTATCAGCGTCTTTGAGCGGTAATGGTACTACGCAAACTTATTTGGGACGGCCATGGAAAGAGTACTCAAGAACAGTTTACGTGCAATCGTACATGGATGGGTAAAACATACACTATCTACTCATCCTTAAACACTTAAATCGAGCTCGTTAAAATTTATTGATGAAAAGTGTAGAACTTACAAAGTTGGGAATGTATGTTATATGGGCAGGATTATAAATAAAGGTGGATGGATTGCATGGTCAGGGGATTTTGCTCTGAACAGTGTTTATTATGCAGAGTATGATAACAGAGGAAGTGGATCAGTAACTACGGAGAGGGTAACATGGCAAGGTTACCATCCGGTAATAAGTGCTACAGATGCAACAAATTTTACTGTCTCCAATTTTATACAAGGGAATCAATGGTTGAACAATACTTGTGTGCCTTACACGCCAGGGTTGCTTTGATGACAACATTTTCTGTTTGTTCATTATATCTGAACCTAAACATTAGGCAACTTGTGTTGCTGGTGTTGGGCGACATTTTGTATTTTACTAGTAAATATGCGTATATGACGATAATCGTTATCGATTATGAATTATTATAAATGCTTAATATATCTTTAAATTCTTAAGAAATATAGAAAAAATTAATTGATAATTTAAATGTGATTTTTCGATTCTTTATATGTTGGATAAGCCCTGATTTAATTACAATATGATGAAATAAATCAAAATAGACATTCTATATTATTATTAGTGTTTTTTACAAATAACAGCAATTAGAGTTATCTGTATGTTTATCTTACATATTCGAGCTTGTCAGAATATTCAATCGTTTCGTATTTAACGATAATGGCAATATAATTTCTTTCAGCTTGATAATATTTAGTATCGCATTATCTCGATTCATCTTTATGTGAATAGTAGAGTATTATAAGATAGATAAATGAGTCTATTAAACTTAAGTAGTTTTTAAGTAACCAATAGCTTGGTTATTTCTTTTAGTCTGATAATAGAATAGTCGAAAGTAAATTTAGAGTTGAAGTTCGTATTTAAAGTGTTGTCGTCATATTTTACTATATCGTTACCATAATGAGAAAAATTAGCATACTTAGATGTATAAATAAATTTAGTGAGTTGTGTTATCTTTTTATCTACATGTAACTAACAAAAAAATTTATGTCGAGTTCAGCTTGGCTTCATTACCAAATCGTACATGTTTCGTTCTCATATAGTACATGAATTTACGCCTTTGTTTTCAATACATGAGTGTTTTTCGCTTCTTGAGTACATGGTTTGAGAATGATGGTTCAAAGTATAGCATTAAATTTAATAACACACAAAAAATACAATTTATTCACATCCATTTATTTTATAATAGTGGAGTTTTAATACAATTTCTCTATCCATTTATTTATGTAATCAATTCATTATAATAATTTAATACAATGATGTGGTTGTAGTTTTGAATTAATAACTTTTTAACATATAATAATCATAATAATAAAATAGTAATAAAATATAATTAATTAATGATAAATATGATCGAAAATAAAAATAAAAAGAAATACATATTTTACCTATTCTTATTGTTATTATTATTCTTATTATTATTATTATTATTATTATTATTATTAATAATATTATTATTATTATTATTGTTATTATTATTATTATAAATAGTTGGTTTTAATTCATGATGGTCCTGAAAGTAGATTATATGAATATAGTGAAAGAATGTCGAAGTTATGGATTAGTAACCGATTTTGTCCATTTGGAGCTTAGATGGATTAGATGAAAGATTTTGAAGGAGTTTTCGATTTGATATGAGAGTTATTTAATTTGTTAAGTTTATTCCTGAGGATTGTTTAGGGCGCTTTCATTTATTCATGTAATTCTTTCATTTTATTCTATAAACAATATTTTGAAGCTAAACAAAGTCATCAAAGTTAAAGTTAAATAATCATTGAGACATTTCAATAGTTTTTTTTTTAATTTTAAAACATATATGATATGATAATAATATTAATCATACATTAGTTAGCATAAGATTGAATGCGTAAAATATAAACAAAATACATATAATATAATTGGTAAATTTGAAAATGAAAAATATATACGTGCGGAGATTCTTACTAATTGTTTGGAGAATCGATTACAAGAGGAAAAAAGCTTAGGCGATTTCATCCGAGAAAATATATATAATGCTGCTAAAATAAAAAACAACTAATGAATACATAATAAATTTTTTCAAAATCCCTTAAAACTAGTATATATTCATTGCATGTACGAATCCAAATTGCACAAGATTTGTAATAAAATAGAACAGCTCCCTGTCATACATGTTTGCGGTTGGGTTAGTTAAATCCTTTGGCGTTTAATGTCCTTGTTAAATCGCTTATGTTTTGATAATGAGGCAAAAATGGTCTTCAGGTGCGAATCGTTAAGTTGATGGTCGCGTGGCCCAGCAAGTGACCATTTTAGGGAATTGTTCGTAAAAAAAAAATTAAAGTGGACGAAGACCTTGTCATCACAAGCGTTTGCACGGGGTTCCGATTCCGCGCACGTTTCAAAAATGTCGCCCTTCGTCGCTCAGTTTAAATAACGGGCAAAATGGTCGCTGTGATATAATCACGTTAAGTTGCTACTTTTATCGCGTATTTGTCGTATATAGATTTAATCTTGAAGTTTTCTTATGACAAATATCGACTAGAAGAATATGTCTGCATGACTTTTCATTTGCATTATCCAAATATATCAATCTTGAGATTCAGCATCTGAGAGATGTTATTTTGGTTGAAAGGTTAGGGTAATAAAAATTCTTATTGTAGTTGTAAAGTATCTTTGTTGTTTAGTGATCTTATAACTTTTGATTTTATATTGTCAAGTTCCTTTGTCCCAAAATGATGATTGTCTAGTTTGAGTTTTTTTATGATTTTCTTTCTAATTTTCCTTTAAGTTAAGTTGCTATTTTTGGTTACGTGATTAACACGTGACTAAATTAGAAAAAAATCATAAAAGCTCAAACTAACTGTTCTTATATGTGAACTTTTCATTGATACATTTGGATAATACAAATGAAAAGCATTATATATTTAACGTTAACTTACAGTTGGACAACATTTGTTAGAAAAACTTTGAATATTAAATACATATATGATAGTCATAGGTAAAGTAGCAACCCAATGGATTATATCACAGTTGGACCAATTTTTTGCCCGTTATTTAAAACTTGAGTGATGAGCAAGGGCGTTTTGAAAGCGTGTGTGATGAATTGATTGGAACCACAGTGCTGACGTGTGTGAATAAGTGCACTTGTCCCAATTTTTAATTTATTTTTACGAAAATACCCCTCAAAATGGTCGGCGTCTTGATCGCGTGACAAATCATGATTCCCGTCCCGGTAGAAGCCAATTTTTTGAGTATTGAAGCGTAAGTGATGAATAAGGGCGTTTTGAAAGCGTGGGTGATGAAGCGGAACCTAGTGCAAACATGTATGATGATTAGGGCTTTGCCTGTAAAATATACAAAAATAGTGAATATATTAAAAGATAAATGTATAAGTACTTATCAAGATTCTTATCAATTATATTGAAGATTATGTACAACAACGTGGAAGCTTAACTGTTTATTCCATCCTAAAAGAAACAACTGACGATCAAAGTAAAAATAATTGAGGTGATTTGAACCATGTAAAATATAATATATTGAAAAATAATAATACTCCACCAGATCCCCGATTAACTTGATCATGTAGCAAAATTTCTCCACTTCCTTTTAATTGATCATATATGAATTGATACAACTTTATCTTAATTAACTTTCACTTTTATCCATAATAAAGTACGCTTTATTTTCATGATTAATTAAAGTATTTTTTATAAAAGTACCTTTTTTAGGATATATTAGTAATATTAATTAGCTCTTAGTAAGTACTTTTACCTCCGTGATCAAGTAGAATTGGGACGGAGGAGTATATAAGTACTTAGTGCTTTAATCGGTGTCACCGTAGATTGTGTTGAAGTGATGAAGCTTAAAGAGGTTATTGAAGTCTAATATATTATTAAATTTTACTTATTATTTTGTTTTTTATTTTTCATAATATACATTAGGTCTTATGTTATATAAATATTTAATGAAAATTAGCTTCGTTAAGTTTAGGTGTAAATGAGAGAAGTCTAGATTCTTTTAGTATTTTAAAAGGTAAAATTAAAAATCATTCATAACTTGGTAGGACTATTTACATTCCTTTGACACAAACAATTCTCAAATATTTTTATTTTGATAGATGTATTATGAGGCAAAGATAAAGTTCGTTGAATTCCTATATGATCGATAAAAAGAAAGGAGAATTTTGTTCTGTGATCGAGTAAATTAGACGGAGTATTATTCTTTTTGATATATTATATTGTTATTATTAACTACGATGTATAAACTTCTTTAGTATAGAATGATAAGTCGTGTTTAAATAAATAAATATATTGAAATTTTTTTATAACAATGTAGAGGAACATATAAATGATATTTAATATTATTGCAAATTCTCAAGCGAAAAATAAATCTTTACTTGATCAAATTTAATTATATAAATATGTAATTACATTGAAGCGAAACAAAGCGATGTTTAAGTGATGAAAACTAAAAATAAATAATATTTCACTTTTACTACTTATAAAAATGATTATGAAGTCGAATAAGCTGAAGAGGCGAGAACAGCTGGTATTTAACCTTTCTAATTAACTAGTTGGTATGATACAGGCGCGTCCGGCGATTAGTTCGCCAGTATCGAGGGCAAGGGCGGCTGAGGGGATGTTAGTGTGATGGTTTATTTTTTATTAAAATGATTATAATATAAAATAAGTTATGGATAGGGAAATTATGGATTGAGAATTCATTAAAATAATTTAATGAATATTAAGAAACCGTGTAAACATTAAAATGTAACTTCTTCAAAAGATATTTTTTATGTTGGTATTTCAGAATCATTGTTATTTAATTATTATTGAAATTTAATAATCGTTAGATGTGTTATAATTCGTTCGTTGGAATGGTGATTTAGGCATTCTGAAAGTTTCTTCGTATGTTATCAGCCTTTATAAGTAAATAGATTGCATTTTAAGTCTCAAAGGAAAAAGAAAATTGGGCGTATCCGTATACTGTATATGGTTGTTTTGGATACATGCCGTTCAACAAATACAAAGATTTAGCATAAAATGATAATAATAATATATTTAGAAAACGCAATAAATATAAATCAACAATGATACGTGTTTGAAATTATTGGAAGGGGCTTGAATGAGTCTTGGTGCCCACAACAGCCTTCTTCATATCTTCAAGGGAGTCCAAAAAAGCATCACCAAATTGGCATGGATCAGGAATTGTTCTCTCATCCACTGATATTGCAAATGTCAATTTGTTTGTATAGCTCACAACATGAATCATCAATGGCTACAACAACAATTTACAAGTTTAATTTTTAGTTCAACATTAAAAACTATGCAAAGAAGGAAGGAGGGGGGATTGGGTGAAGTTTCATTTACAGTTGGTTGACCATAGCATGTAGCAGCCATGAAAGTCATAGGATGATCACAAAAGCTGATCTCTTCGGTAGGACCCATCACATTAGAGAAGCCTAGTGTCGTGTGCAGTGGAACTCTTTCAGCGAGAGTTGTCGCAGCCTGGAAAATTACGTTCATTATTGTTCAAAAATACAAATTATATTTTTCTTCTTTTAGTACAGTACATTTCAATTAATACATATCATTTAAAAAAAAATTATTAATGTAAATTATACGTAGTATAACCTTACTTTTCACCCAGATAATCATGTCAATTGTTACAATTTAGCCGCAGCATTTAATTAGATGCATAGAATAATTATGATAATTTTTTAAATTATAGTTAGAATGATACGTTTTGATAATGTGTCACCAGATTTTATAGTGAAATTGGTATATATGAAATTTATGAATCTATAGTTATTTTCGTTTTTTATAGTTATTTATGTATATATATATATATATATATATATATATATTACTCAGAAAGCTACACTATATAATATATCCGAATATTGTATATTCAATGAATAAGAAAAGGATAATAATAATAATAATGGACCATCAGGAAGAATATATAATTTCAACTAGTTATCGGATATAAGTAGCATTGACAATAATGAATCAGTTATTACCTTGTAGCCAAAGAGTTTGAGAAGCCGATCTAAGATATAAGATGTCCATAGAACTTCAAGCGACTGTTTTTTCCGGTCCATTGTGGCCTTTGCTAGTCGAACATGATCAAGAGGGTTGTCCAACATGGAAATTTTCAAGGGGAGGAGGACAAACCCAAAACAATTTCCTTGTTTAACTCTAGGAATATTTTTCTCATTTATTTCTTCCATGGCCTAGCACACAAAATTTGAGTGGGCATGAAATAATGAGTAATAAGGTGGAAAATTACGATTAGGTAAAAGCTTTTTATTGGAATTAATAATTAAAAATATAAATTATATCATTATATAATATATTTTCTTTTCTTTTAATTTTTATTTTTAGATAATATGTACCATTTCTAAAGAATGCATTAATAATCGATTATATAGCTTGTTTTTTAAATTAATGTCTTCATCAATTTGTTAATGAATTTTGGTACATTCTAATTAAATACATAGAATAATTTTGGTACACTTTTTTTTGAATTTTTTAATTGTACCATCTTAGAATGGTACATTTTAGTGATGTGTACCATTTTTATATTAAATTTGCTATCTATAAATTAATGAAGCAATATCGTTAAGAACCATGTAAAACAAAAAAAAGACGGTAAAATGTTAGTAAATGTTTTCGAATCTTACATTCAAGATTCAAAATTAGAGGAAGAACTTATGAATAATCAAGAGTATATTACCCCTTTCAACCCAAAAAAGATGGATTGCAAATTTTGAATTTAGATGGCCACTTTTTAATGTAGATTATTATTATTAATTTTGATTTAAATAAAAGTTATGTTTATTATGATGAATATAAAAAGGAGTAATATGGACAATCCTCCCACTTATAAAAATGTGAGTTGTGTTTCTTTCCTTTTCACACTATTAATTACTAAATTGCCACTCCCGTGTATGAAAAGAAAACTAATAAAATTAATATATATTATGAAAATATACTAATTTATTCTCTCACAAAATAAATAAAAATATAGTCTCATAACGCATCAAATATCTAAATATAAAATATAATATAGTTATATACTAATAACATCGAGAGAGTCTATTGTTCGTGTGACAAAGGCAAATAGTATATCTGAGAATCACAGAGTCGAATGGAACATAATTAAGCAAATAATTTTGAGCTCTACCGTGAGTCTACATATATTAATTATCGTTCTATCATGATTGTCGTTTCAAATAAGTCTCTATTAGTCTACTCCTATTTATTAATTTTTTTTGTATGATAATTATTTAATTATGAATTGGAAAAAAAAATTTAAAAATTAATAGAATCATATCTAATATATAAATCCCAAATGGGTGTCACAGGTTTAAATTTGGATGTTTGAGGTTAAATGTTAAATTCAAATATTTTTATTTTGTTGTATAACATTTGGTGAAAATTATCAAATAATAATATTTTCAATGTACTTTAATATTGACATTAAATTTTATTCAAATTAAAATTATGTTTATCGATAAATGGGTAAACGTTTGTCAATTTTGAGCACGTAAATCAAACATGACAATTATTTAGTATGGAGGAAGTAAGAGTTTTGGATATTTTATTTCAGAAATTTAATTTTTTTTATTATAATATATATAACGTGTTAACTTTTATGCTTAAATAAAAATATCTTTATCTATAAACTATATAGGCAACAATTAATTAGATCAAAGCTGAATTCAATCTATGAAAGGAAATCTAAAAAATTCAATCTTCACTATTTAATATTGATTAATAAACTAAATAAGAGTATATTATCATAATAATGCTTATAATGAAATTTTAACTACATATAAAATATAATTCATGATATTATGATCTTAAAATACATGCATGAATATATGTATATTATGGTATATAAATCAAAACCCCAAATTTGATGAGCGTTAAGTTGTACAAAATAGTACCATCGACTTCTATTTGAATGAACTTGAAGTGACCTTTATCACTACCAAAATTACATTCTTGTCGTATAACAAAATATTCATTTTACTTTTCTTGATCGTATAAAATTAAATCTGGCTTTATACATATCTTTTTCACTTTATCCGCTTAATAAAGTCTTTATTTTCATGATTAATTAAAATATTTTTTTGATGAAGTACTTTTTAGGGTATATTAATATTATTAATCAAATACTTAATAAAGTACTTTACACTTGTCAGAAATGCGATTTGGAGCAGAAGGAGTATTAAAGTTGTTATTTATGTCAAAATTTTAAAAATTTCCATATCAAGTAATATTAATCAAATATTCACTATATATTGTGGTTTAACTTTTTATTAAAAAATTCATTGCACGAGATATAATTTTTAATAGAGGTATGTCATATTTATTCCTTTGAATTTTAATGTAATTCATTTGAAATATTTCACATTCGAACAAGGACATCTAATGTGTGTCCTCTTTGGCTATTTTGGGTGATTAAAATTGAGAGAATTTCATAATAAGGTCTTGATATTATTCAGTTTTGTGCAAATATTATTAAGAAAATCGTCAATTAAAATATGTTAAAATGAATACATAAAATTAAACTAAATAATATAATTATGAAAATTTATACCACTAATATATTAGAGTATTGGACCATTAGAGTCCGGTCCAAATATTGGGTTATGTTTAGGTTTATTAGGATTTAAGTTTAATATTGATTTGTCCATATATAGGTACATCTTCTGTTGTAATAGGACCTTGTTATCATGAAATAAAATCTCAAATGCAGGTCGATACTCTAATATAATCAATTGAGAAATGATGTGTTCTAACAATAAATAAAATAAAATAAGGTGTATTTTTTTATTAAAAAAATGTGATATTTTCTAACAATAAATAAAATAACTAGAGGGACATTTTTTATTAAACTTTGAAAATGAAGAGTATGTGGTAACAAAACTTTTACATCTATTATTATAAAATTATAACAGATCATATAAGGGTTATTTTATATAGCCCGCATCTTATTATCAACATTTTTAAATTGTCCCACGAACTTTTTCTACGCTGAGTGCCTGCGAACTAAACGCTATCATTTCGAGTGTCCCGGTCTCAAATTTTGACAATTAAAAACATGCAACACAATGGCAAATTTGGAATAACATTAACAATTAGATATTAGGTAAATTTTGAATAATTAAAGGATTCTGCAGATTGTTACAGGCCAAACCCACTTTCCGCCGTCGTGTTGTTAAGAGTTATTTCCAAATTTGTTCTTGTGTTGTGCAGAACAATTGACTCAAGTGAGTGAACAATGCGAGAATGATAGTTTAGATTCGAGACATCTAAAATAGTTAGTTTGGGGGGATAATTTGGTAGAGTGTGATCAGCTGAACACAAACACATAATTAAGGGAGCATACGGCTAATTAGCATTCGATATAGTTGAACTTTTAGTTTTTAAACAAAAAATACTACTTCGTTCACAACTCCATCCCATAAAGGCCTTGAAATCACCTACGTCAGATCATTGCTCTTTATGTCACAAATGTAGATGGATATTCTCATTAATTTCTTAAAATTTTGAAACTTTTATATTGTATGAAAACACTTTTCATCCTCCTATTGATATGCCATAAGTATGGACCTTTTAGACATAAAAAATTTAACAAAATAATAATTAAATTGATTAAGATGAATTAATTAAATTAATTAAAAGTTAAGCCACTAAGAAATGCCACGTGGCTGATTAGGATTTACGATTAAACCCTAAATTGAAATCGAAACCACTCGTCGAACAAGGGTTCTCGAAAATCGAAGCCCACGGAATTAATCGAAGTAAAAAAAATAAGGGTTCTCGTTAATTCACCCTAAATTTGAGCTACCGAAATAGGGTTAAAACTTGATCTCGCGTTAAATGTCGATTAAAATTAGGGCTCAATGCAGTTTTATTGATTAAATTCGGCCATATGGAACATTCTGAAAGCCACGTGGCTCAAAATGAAGAATCTAAAAACTACGGGGTTTAAAATGAAGACTCCCAAAGTTATGTGGTTCAAAATCAAGACTCTGAGATATTATGTGGTCATCGGCCATTCAAAGTTGTGTGGTGCAAAATCAAGACTCCAAAAGATCGAGTCATTTATGAAAATATTTTTGACCTAGAAAAAGAACTACGGAACCTTCATTCCCGTGAGGCGCCTATTGTTTACTTGGCATGAAAATCCCAGAATCGTCAGACGGTCAGGAATCTTTGCGCCGAAGTGGCCGGTCGAATCGTGATTCACACGAAATCAGACGGCAGAGTGAAGCAAGCGTTTGAGGCCGAAACCTATAAATACCCCTGCTTGTAGAAATTCGATGGAGAAAAATCCTGACATTCATACAAAAATACAGCATGAAACTCCTAGAAAATATAGAAACCCTTTGAGATTTACGTAAGCGCCCGGTAAAACACCCGTGGTGGTGGCTCTCAGTGGCCAAAAATAAGGCATGAAATTAAAATTATTGCTTGTGAATGCGATAGTGCTTGAAGTTAAACGAAAATCGATGAGAATACGATGAAAGTTACTGAAGAGCGGCTTGAATGGCCGGTATTAAGCTACGTAGCCCGTTATTAGCTTGGATGAGAACGTCGATAAATCTTCGTTTGATTAATCAAATCCCGGATATAGAGAGGAAACAAGCTTGGCGTTAGGTCACATATTTGGATTAGAAGCGAGATACATTTGCTAAAGCATGCATTACAGTTGATCGGTATAAATCGACAAAGTTGGAAAGTTCACGCCATCTGTCATCTATTGACAAAGGCATTTGCTAAGAGCTGGATTGTAGTAAAGGCTAGAAATGTAGTTTAAACTTAAATCAAGTCCCAGTGAGGCCCGAATCTGCTTTCAAGTCCCATGATGGATCGTATCCTGAGCCATTCTGCGGCCAATGACTACTAAGGCCGATGTAGCGTAAGCGGCAGCAAACGACACTAACTCTTTTATCGTCATGCGACTCGAAGCTTCAGTCACCATGCAATCGAAGTGTCATGTCGAGGCACTAAGACAAGCGTACTCTCAGGCATAGTCCCGTAGCAAAAAAGTAAGAAATATCTCTGGTAATAAATCCCAAGTCCAGCAAAAATTTGTAGTTTATCCCATTCACGAAGTCCATGACGGCGTCTTCAAGCGTAATGTCCCAGCTATGGCCGCTTGCGATAGAATGCATCAAGTCTAACATAAACCGGAAATGAAGTCAAGGCCAAGATCGAGTCCGTACAACTTGACACGGGGAATGAGGCTGGCTGAGAACCACTGGCTCGGGCCAGTATCGAGTCACAGGCGGAGTGCGAGTCAGTGAGACGAGACACGTATCCATTCGTAGAACTTACATCGAATCCGTCAAATCCAAGTCGAGGTTAAATCGAATCGGAAATCGAGTGAAATTAGTCGATCTGATTCCGTCGAATCGGTCGAAGCCAAGTCGACTTATGGCTGGAAATACGGCTTCGAAGCGAGCATCTGTGATGGATTGTAATCTTGGGGATTACGTAGTTTGGACGGTCGATCATAACTTCGATTTGATAAAACTTGTCTGTTGAGGACTTTCTGCTACCGGTGGGTTTATTTTGTCTTACTTATCGTAAAATAATAAAAATTCTTAACTTCATTCTGAACCTTTTCGATCTTGAACTCGAAATTTTTATATGTTAAATGCATAATATGAGGTAATTGTATGGTACTAATAATTGAGGATCATGTAGTTTGAATTTACGTAAAAATTGAGTATCGATGCCGCAAATGGTGCAGTAAATACTAGATGGAGTGATGTGAATGATCAATAAATTAACATCTCCTTTAAATGTTAACGGGGAAAGAAAATTTAGATAATTTGTTTTGTCAAAATTGCTAATGTAGATAATATTTTGGGAAAAAACATAAATCTAACAAAATATTAATTATTGATTAAGCCAAATTGATTTTTTCTGGGTAAAGTTCATTTTTTGTCGAATTTATGTTTTTTGCCTAAAATATTTTTAAATTATATTTTTAATCCAAAAATAGACCTAAATTTTCTTTCTCTGTTAACATTTAACGGAAGAGTTAATTTGGGAACCATTTCATACAGATACACATCATCTGAGATGATTTACATATCGATGTCGACTACGGGGGCTAGCCTCTTTTGCCTGGAAGTGCCCAGGACTATTTTAATAATTACCTCGCATATCTAGTGAAAAATATGTTGATAGATAGTATCTTCACTATAACTAACTTATGTTTCAATTAATATAGTACTAATTGATTCAATTTAAATTTATGCATATCAAATTATCAATTAATGTCTTTACATTTGCTTAATTTTAACTTTCAAGGGCAGTTGGCTATGTATACCAGTAACAATGGAATTGAGTGCAAATAAATTACTTTCGCTTTATTCACAAAGATTGTCAATTGATTGTATGGTAAAGTGCCAGATTTTCTGATCTTGGTGTGTCCCAAAAGCTTTGATTTGAATCAAAATTATCGAGTAATAATAAATTATGTTGAAAATATTAAATATTAATATATTTTTCTCAAATACATAATAATAAATATATAACACATCAAAAATTATTTAAATTTAAAATTGAAAAAATTAACTATGAAAATTTAAAATGTAACCACCGTTTAGAGATGAGTGAGTTGAAGAAACATGAAGCACTCACATTGGTTCCAAAAAGAGGCCTTAAGTTTATAAGGACAGTTGCTCTACATTTAATTTCTCTTGTGATGAGATTGGTCTTCTTATGGCCTACCCCCTTTATGACCACATCGTCGTCTTCACCTGTCAGATGTATACAGAGAGCGCAAATTATGAACTATCATTATGAAAACTCTGATTTTAGCTCATCAATGTTCATCTTCATGAAAACTACTCACCATATCTTCTTTTAAGGTAGCGTGATAAACCAGCTTGTATTACACCTAAAACAACATCATTCACAGTCTGCAACAACCATTTCACGATTGTTATTTATTACTTCGCCAGTCGCAAAAATTATCGCGTTTGAACTTTTTAAATTTAAGAATAGTTGAGCTTTTCGATCAAATTATTTTTGTTTGTGTTTTATAATATTTATGAAAAATATATCGATAAAAAATAACATTTCGGTACTTCGGTGATATATTTTTAAATTGAATATTATCACAATATGAAATAAAATGTTATGAAGTCAGAGATGTGGTAAAATTAAAGCGAGGAAATATAACAATCTTTAGGGACGAACAAACTCAGTTGTTATAGCAAAGATCATATCAGTGAAATAATCAACGTTGATCATTTAACTCCTTCATTTATGTAAATAATGAGCTTGCTCAAATGTTCATTAAAAGAAAATTAACGAGATTATACAAGTTAAACCGAAAATACTATACACACCACCAAATAATGTTTTTTACAATCTAAATGACTATTTTTCCTTGGAAATAACTTCTTCAATTAATACACATAAAAATAGAAGGCAAAACAGTACTTTTACCCCCCAAAAAATATTGTGTTGTGATGTGTATAACATTTCACAAGTTTAGAAGATGAGACTTTCCAACGAAAGCTGATGATGGTTTTAATGCCCTTCCACATTAGATTTATTTGTATTTTGATTCCAATAAGTGATACCATAGAAGATTTGGTCTCTGAAAATGGTAAAAATATTGTAATATAATCTTTGAAAGTAATTAATATTATACATTCGTTCATGTTTTTAACGTTCAAAATAATGACGAAATATGCAATATTTATCACCTACTAGCAGGACAACAAAGTGCATTCATGCGTTCACTTTCATAGCTCCAATGTACTATAGTATTGAGACCAAATATGCTACAATACAATATCAGTTAGTAGCACCAAAGTACAATTTTATTACACGGGATTATATATGCAAATCATGATGGCCAACTTCAAGAAGTGGGTGATCTATTTCGAAACTTAAAAATGAAATACTCCAAAACTAGTGAACTTTAATCATTAATAATCAGATTAGACTTACCTTTTGGTGATGTAGGGAGTAATGGAGTATAACACAACTAATTAACAAAGTATTGATAGTTACTAAAGCTCGTAAAAATAGAATTCATAAAAGTAGTCTAGAAGTTTATTCCGAAAATGTAAAGATATGATCCTTTTGTTTTTGTAAAGACATGAACTTGATTAGTATGGCAACTTACCGCATTTGTTGCGTTCTTGACCAATTTAATGTCATCAAGATTGACCGTACGGAGTACGAATCTTCTATATTCCGGATCGTTGTCGTTGTTTATTTTTGAACTTTTGATAGGTGTTTCGGTGTCTTTCAAGAACATTGCAGTTGCAACAAACATCATAAGATCAACTATCGAAAAAGATAACACTCTGATCTTCAACCACAACATGATGAAATAACACCATAATTTGGAAAATAACCCCCCATGGTAGTTTATAGTTCTTGAAGTTGAAAGTTTCCGAATATTCGGGATGTTTAACTTTGGAGGGGAATTAGGATCGGAGGTTTTGCGAGTACATGAGAGGAGGATCGATACGAGAGAGATACCATCCCCAACGGAATGGTGAATTCGGAAAATACTAACACCATCTGATAAAAATAATTTTTTAGATGAGTTTGAAGGTTTGAACACAAGTAAGTGAAGTTCCCATAAGGGCTTTGATTTATCCATAGGTGTTCTACTAAGGTTGGATAAATAGTCATCAATGACTTTATCTTCTGATATTTCCATTTTTGGGTCTAATTCTTCAACAATTATGTGGTTGTCTAAGTTCACTTGTGATGCCACCCATCTTACTTTCCCTTCGTCTTTCTCATCCATCACCTATAAACATGTATCAATATATATGATTAGTAAGCAAAATAGTATTTGCATTCCTACACTAATTATCAAGCATATATATATGTGAGTTTGATTAATATAAGAACCTATATATGTTGGTTCAAATTATTGTTAAATTAGGCTGTCTAAACAAAGTTGATGATTACTTTACAATATACTCCGTATTTACTACCTTCCATGTGATTCAAATGGTTGATGTGAATCGCCTTAATTAATCAAGGGACTCAATAATAGTAACTTCAATTTTAATTCATTGTAATTGCTAATATATGCAAACATCATAAATATCTACGGAACCTAGATTTTTCGCAAATATGGTATATCTAGTCTTGTTTCATACATATTATACATGATCTTGTATACCAACAAAATTGTTACAAATAAGTGTAAATAAAAAATACTACACTTTATCTTACCTGCACACTTGAGAAATGGGGATGGTTGAGCACAGTGGTGGACAAAGTCTCTTTGATTAAATCAAGGTTTGGACCATTTCGAGCTTTCCACCCCATAATTGCTACAATATGAATATTGTAATTAGGTTCATGAAACATACGAGATGATGGGCTAAGCAATTCTTCCTTTTCTTCGTCTGGATCAAACATGGAATTTCCATCGTTCTTCTTTGTTTTGATAGGTTTGGCATTTCCTTCGTTTTGGTTTGCTTCTTCTCTATCCATAGTAGAAAACTTTATCTGCTAATTGAATTTTCAATTATGTAATGATATATAACTATATATGTATTGCTAGAGAATATATATAGCTAGGTTGGGTAGGTTTTCATTGAAAGGTAGGGGGCTTGATATATAGGAAAATATTGTGAGGTGGTTGAATAATGTGGTTTTGTGTGTGGACATCACAGTTAAACATTTTGACACTTGCGACTTAACTTATTCTTCTTTTTTCTTCTGAGAAAGTGACAAGGAGGGAAACAAATGATAGTGTGTTGTCTATTCTATGTAAAGAGTTCAGGCTGCGTATCATATTGCATGTCAGCCTTGATTCTAATATCGAGCAACCTTGTCTCTCATTGCTCAGATATTAGAATCAATGCATTATGAATAAAATCTTAAAATTAAGTTAATAAGATCATGAACTATACTCCTATACTTCTATAAATTATTAAAATTAAGTTAATGAGATCATGAACTATACGATTAAAAAAAATCATGAGCTATACTCTTATATTACCAATTGGATTTAAAACATGTAGGTAGATTATTAACAATGATCAAATTCAATAATAGGAGTAGCCCACAAACTTGTTTCTATACTCCGTAGATGATTATTAACTTTATCTATGATTCTGTGATCTCTCGTTTTGCAAATATGACGTCATATTAATACTATTCCTTCCATTTTTTTTTCTAAGAACCAGTTAATTTTGCATAAAATTTAATAAAATTTTGAATTCATATCAGAAACATAATTTTTCCTCCACTTTTTCTTATCTAATTTGATAAAATGATACTCTAAAAAAGAATTTTTAATTTGAAAAATGGTCCTTACAGGGATAGAAAAAGTACTATCTAGCTATGTGTTGATATTAATAATTATTCATACTGTGTATAAAAGTGATATGTTTTCAATATCTTTTTATACTTATATTGTTTACTTCTTACTATTAATGTAGTACTCCCATTGTTTTTTTTATTTGTGGTTCTATCCTAAATTTTTTATTTCAAAATATTTGTCATTCTAGTATAGAAAAATGTAGTTTTACATTTTCAATGTTATTTTTAACTAATTTTTCTCATGAAATTATCAACCAACCAATTATATAGTTTTAAATAATTGGCATTCTAAATTTTCAATATATTTTTTTACTACTTTTTTTCTTTAATATATGTGCAAATGGCTAGAACGACAAATAAAAAAAACGGAAGAAGTATGAAAAAGGAAATTTACTTATACATTTAACATAATACTTTTAACCTAAACAATCATCTATATTAATATGGAGAGAGTAATTATCACTTTTGACTCTTGATCGAATATGATATGGGAGTATTATTATGTTAAGAAAGAAAATACCTCCAACATTATTGAGGTTGAAAATTATTATAATTTTAACTATAAAAAAAAATACTTCCAACATTATTTATGATACAATCATACAACTCTATTTATAATATGTGGCTTTGTGATAATATATTTAGGGAGCTATTAAATATCGATCTCAAAATTATTAAATATCGGTCTCAAAAATATAATTAGACTATTATATCCTTACTGTTTTTTTATAGGAATATTAGAATGAATCCCTTATAAAAGGAAATGTGTATATTTTCTATTTAGATTCACTATTTAAATTGGTAACAACTTAAATAAAATAAATATTCAAAACTACATTTTCGAATCATTCGAATCTTCTCATCATGGTATTAAGACGGCCGAGACGTAAGCTTATTGGTTGCTTATGATAGCTCGAACTAATTTATTCAAGTATATTTGATATGGTGTTTCTAGATTTCTCAATAAGTAGAATCTCATAAAAAAAGTTAAATAGATTGCTTAATATAAATTTCAATAAATATGTTTAATTATTAAGATTTTAATAAATAAAATACATTAAAATTAAATTTATCTAATAATATTTTTGAAATCATCATTTAGCAATTTTAAAATCGACTATTACCCGCTACATATATTTATTTGACCTGCATCTCGTTCGGAGTAGAACGGGGAGGTTGCATTTATTACTAGCATATCAGTCAGAGACTCAGAAACCATGATATCTTTGAAATTTAGTACTACGATATACTTTCTCCATTTCAAATTAATTGACATTTTAGAATTTCATGTCAAGATTTTGATCACAAATTACTTTTTATTTACTAATCAAAAAAATATAAATTAATATCATTGGATTTATTTTTAAAAATATTTTCATAATATTATTTTTTTTTTATAATTTTTCATAATGTATATAAAAAGTAATTAGTACGGAATAACTAAAATTGTGTCTCGAAAAATGAGAAATTTAATTAATTTGAAATGGAAATAATATCAACCAACATTTTGAGATATGATAGAGACATTTATACTACCTACATTGTACTACAATTGAATTTTCAATAATCAAAATTAACAAATTATATAATCTAAATTAACATATAAATTTTTATTTGAATTAAATTATTATGTTAATATTAGCATAGATTGAAAAATACTATATTTTGTTAGAGTATTATGCAAATTATTATTATATACAAAATTATGCCAATTCAAATTTGAAAGCATAAACAACTGAAAATTTAAAATTGATCATCTTGTGAAAATGAAGGAAATATTTATTTTGATGCAAAATGCCAAGGTAAAACTTGTAAATTCGAAGGATAAAAAATAAATAAATTTTGATAATTTTATTGTCAATCAATTTTGTAATTTTGAATTCAAGAAATTTTATATAGTATTCAATGAAAATATATCAAATGTTATTAATTTTATCTTCTTTAACACTCCTCCGATTTTTTATAGTTGTCGTTTTAGCCAATTTTTTTTGTTTTTTTATAGTTGTCGTTTTAGCATAATAAATAGTTTTTTTTATATTTTCAATATACTTTTTTACTACTTTTTCTCTTGAAATAAACAACCAACCAATGATATTGTTTAAATTGATTATCATTCTAAGCATTTTCTCACTGCTAATTTTCGACTCTCATTTTTTTCTAATCTATGTGCAAAGTGCTAAAATCCATTAACTAAAAAAACGGAGGAGTATATACATGTTAGGTTTTATTTAAAACAAAATCATGTATTCCGTATGTTAATTAAGGATATAAAATTTGTTAATTTTATCGATAGTTTATTCTACATAACATCCGACTCAAACTTCCATGCTAGTTCAAGCATTCTACTTTTTATTCGGTGACATATTCTACTTTATTTACTCTTCATTATTAATTTACAATAAAAAATATTAATTTTAACAATAAAAAATAAAATTTATTATCTTTTTTAAATTAAGGAACTATGTTAATTGTTGGTCTATTTTAGTTGGGTCACATTCAAATTCAGGACGTATCCCCATAGGAGCATCGATGCACGGAAGCTCTAACTCATTGAAGAAGACAGTCAGACACCATACAAGACTTAGACTATGTACACCAATTTGTGAGGCACTCTATTTTGTTTTCATTTATTTTTCTTTTCATTCAACTTTTACTTATTTATTGATTTCATAATTTGTTATTTAATATTATTATTTAAATAAAATTACCATATTTCTTTAAAAAAAATTCTAAACAATACCAACTTTATATATTTTATTAAATGATTTAAGAAAAGTTTTTTTTAAAGAAAAATTGAGTTAAAGAAGACATTATTGACAGCTCGAGTAAGCCTATGTATTTATTTTATATGAAGAAAGGTGATATGATGTAGAAGATAGATTGTATGAAATAAATAATACATTACTGTACATAACCTTACATAGAAGGAGAGGGCATGCGGTATTTTATGGAGATTAATTAATTAATTTAATTTAATTATTTCAATAATCATGTACAACATGTAAGTCTAATTTCATTAACTAAAAAAAATTGATGTAATGGATTTCGAGAAGAAGGTGATGAAGTTGTTTATTACTCTCTTCATTCTAAATTATTTGGTCATTTTACTTTTACACAAAATTTTAGAAAAATTTAAATTCATTTCATATTAGTCCATTTTTCTTGCATAAATGTGAATTAAAGTGGAATTAATTTTGAAATTTTCATTTTAAGAAAAGTGGATATACAATTTGGGATGGAGGGAGTACTACGTATGAATAGATCCATTTTGGGGAATTCCATAATTGATTCCTACTTTAACTGTGAGAAGGTTGAATGGAGGAAAAATTGATTTTGTGAAACAAATTCAAAATTTATGCAAAATTTATGCAAAAATAAACTTTTCTATCAATTTGGGATGAAGGGATAGTTAGTATGTAAACAAAAGCTACCGGCAAACATTTATCAATTACGGTCATAACATTTTTGTTCTCAAATAATCGACCTCATCATCCATCTAGACGGTCCACGACTACATATGTGGAGAATGGTTAATGAACGATTAAATTTTTATGAATAAAAAGTTTAATAAATCATAACTTTTAAGATAAATGTTTAAAAAAGTTAAAAGGTAATTATACGCTGCAAACTAGCTTAATTAATCGGCGGCAACTACTACAATGCACTTGTATATTTATATAATCATTATTGTCAGGTTGTCAACACCCTTTCATTTTGAAAAATAATGAAAACATGTTTTACGCGCTATGATCACTGTAGACAAGGCGATCATTTCACACAAAGAAAAGATCAATTGAGTGTCAAATTCTGACACTCTGTAGAACCGGAGCAAAAATTGATCCGGGAGCATTCTCAATTTAACACCATCGCTGTCCCACAAGAAAAAACAAAAAGAGGACCATCCAGCTCCCGCCACGTGTCCGGCCGCAATCGGTGCAACCGGCGCGACACGGGCGCCAGCGCAGTGACGGGCCGCCTTTTTTTTCCCCTCATTTTAAATCATACAATACTGGGGTTGAAAAAAAAAAAATATACCACTATTTTTTATTTTTCGAGCTCTATAAATAGAGCCTAGGTTTGTGTCATTTGGACACAAAAAAAAATCAAGTTTTTTACACCTTTTATTCTTCATTTAATAACTTTTCTTCCGATTTTCAAGAACTTCATGATCCTCTCACAAAACTATATAGCTTAAATTACAAACTTTCCTAACCAACCATCAAATCCTAATATGCGACTCCTCCAAATCCAAATATGCAATGCCCGTAATGGTTTTTAAAATATATACTTTTAAAATATATAATTTAAATAAAAATCATTAAAAAATATTATTAAAATAATTCTAGTTAAAATAAAATTATTAAAATTATATTTTTAAAAAATTATAATATTATTTATTGTATTATTAAATTTAATAATTATATATACGAATAAATGTTATAGTGAAAATACAAGTGCAGAGCATGCTGCAATGATGGGCGGAGAGAAGAATTCGACACCTGAACGACACCCTCGGCCGTATCGCTGGCAGTGCCAAGTATTCGGCGCCGCTAAACTCGACACACAAGTAGGTTTGGCCACCTCACACTCACGGGCCATGATACTTAAGTGATTTATTAAAATAACACCTACGGAGTATTATTTTGGGTTTTTGTTCATTAATGGTAGTTATTAACCAACTACCAACTAACTAAGTTCGATACAGCAGCTCTTTAATTTGATCAAAACAGTTTATGCAAACGATAGACTAATACGGAATTGCATTCATGAAACTTAATTACTCCCTCGATGATTGATAGATTGATTGATGGAAGAATCCTCATCTAACCTCATATTAGAATCCTATGAAACTTAATTACCCTCGATGATTGATAGATTTTTTTTTTTTTTTAAAAAAAAAAAACTCATCCACCACCCCTTACAATGAGAATTGAGCTGCGACTCCTCAAGCCGCCGAAAGACCTTCTAATCACTGTAATTATCTCGATATTCTCCTCAATGATTGATAGATTGATTGATGGGCAATCATCAACTGCTATTAGGAATTCTATATCATTATTGAATTTCATATCAATTAATAATCAATCCCGGCCCATGATACACAACGATGTGATCTTAACTCAGAATAAAGATAATTATGATATTATCAATTACACTAATTACCAAAATCCAACAGGATTGATGTCCACTAATTCAGACAATAACATAAAGAATAGATTACGGGAATTAAAACACATACAAGATTTACCCTGATTCACCCCAAAAGTTTTGTAGCTGATCTAATCGCTCCATCCACTAAAAATCACCGGAAGAATTGTTACATGACTCAAGAACTCTATTTTACTATGTAGCAATTGATGCTAATACACTCAAATCTCTAGAAACAAAATCTCTCACATGTATATTTAAAACCCCAACTATAAAACATCATATAGACTCTCTTAAATCTCTACGAATTCTCTATTTCGATCATCACCTTGAGCTGAAGGTTTCCACGCACATAAAAACTCATAACACTTATATATATAAAGGCAAAGATCTTATGTCTAAAAACTCAACCAAATAGGAAAACTTAACAAAGCGGCCTCAAACCACCTCAAACAGTTTCAACCTCGCCGAGCATGGCTCTGACCAGTGTGTCCCACCTACCCCTCGAAAAGCATTGCCTTTTTTCTCGAGGTCGGACTGGGTCGACTACCAAGTCCCGATCTTACCCCGAAGTCCCTTGTTTGCTTTGGGAATTTGGCTTCACAATCAACACCTCATGCATAGAGAAGTTTGATGCAAACTTGAGTGTCAAACATCTCTATGCATGGCTTAATTATTCCGGAATGGAATATTATTTGAAGAAAGTGTGGGGGTTATTTAATTTATTGATTATTAAAATCTAACCCAATTAATTATTTATTATTTAAATATTGATACTAATTTTCTGATGTAGGAGAGTTATTTTGGTGTAGAAACTACTTTCCAATAAAGGAGATTTTCAAGTTCCAAAATAGACCACCAAGGTGACTACTTCAAAAATCAAGAACGTTAGATTTAATATTTGAAAGATTTTCACTTATCAAAGCCTAGATAAAATTTAGCCTTCATTATATCATTTGAATACCTACCTATATGATGTAAAAATAAGGAAAAAGAAAAAAATTATAAATTATATAATTTTATATATATAATATATATATTTATACTTCATCCGCCTTGTGTTAAGATTATTCACTTTTGATTTTTTGATAGTTGCATTTTTAAACTTTGAAATTAACATTTGTGTCAGATATCATTTGATAAAAAAAAATATATCAATGGAAAGAATTTAGAAAATGAATTTTTCATTGTTATAGTTTTCTAGCTGAGTATTATACGATACAAAACAAAAATTATCTACGGTCATTTAAAAGTACAACTATCAAAAAAGTTCAAAAAGTTGAATAATCTTTAAGGTAGGACGGAGTATATATCATTTGAATAATAAAAGTACAAGGTTAGATTATGTGGTTAATACAGATATATCTGTAAAGATGAACAGATCTATATGGTGGTCAAGGTTGTTGAGTTGAAGCCATATTTAATGGTTGGGCGCCGACACTAGGGATTAGGCCTGGCCTAATAGGCTCCGACCGAGGACCTTCTGAGTCCAAGGATTTTTCAAAGTGCCGACTTTCCGGTCCTGCATCAGAAACCGGTAACGACTCGTTAATTAATAAATTAAAATGTGAGATTATTAAATTGATTTACATAAAATTTGGAACCCACTTTATATTTTATGTACGATAATGTTAATGTTTGGAAGTTAGTTGTCGAGATAAGTTAAAACGAGAAGTATCGATTGAATTAAACGATCGGGTTTCACACAATTTGAACAGGCCAACTATTTAAAGCCCAAAAGACCAAACTTGGCCCAAATAGAACAATAAGAGGGCCGATTCCCTCCTCTTCTCCTCGCTAGGCCAAGAATACTCTCGATTTTTTCTTTCTTCGATTTCTCCTCCAAGCTTTCAAGCTGACCTCAAATTTGGGAGAGTTTTCCTCTGATCCGTCTCGCTGCTTTCAAGGTAAAAAGTGCTATCTTTTTTTGAGTATTTTAAGTAGATCTACCAAGTTTGGATTTTGTTGACTTTTTTGTATTTTGAATTTATTGCTCCAATTGGATTCTGGGTTTAAATATTATTCTTTGAAGGATATATATCATGTTAAATGGAATTTCTCGGACGCTTTTAGGGCAAGTTGGACTTTTGGTATTTCGCTGACTTTGATTTTTATGGTATATCATCATACTATTGTTTAGGCTTATATTATAATCTAAGAGTTGATAATGATTGATATTCAGAAAGTGCGGCTATGGTTGAGTTGACTTTCGAAAGTGATTTTGAGTTGACTTTATCTAAAATGTGCGGATAGTATAAATATGTTATTGACCTTTATCAGGATTGTTTGAGGTGAAATTTCATGAGTATTAGGTCATGTTAAAATATGTTGAAATTAGTTTTATTGTGATTGGGTAGTAAACGGGTTACTGGATTTGAGGTCAAGGAAACGGTTTGATTGGGCTTGGAAAAGTCGACATTGGGGTTGATTGAAATTGGTTAATAATGTTGGGTATTTTGCTATGTGTCGATCGACATGGATTTCGGGTCGAGATAGTTGAATTCACGCATTTTAATAGTCTCAAACATAATTAGTAATCTATACTTAAGTTGTTAAATTGTAACTGTGGCCAAGAAATGAATCAACACATAAGTATGAAATTTTTGGCAGGTAATTATATTTTCGTGTGTTTTGTTCACTCGGACGTGGAACAACAAGCATGATCGACGATCAAGCCATGCCATGGGTACTAGCCAACGTGGGGATTTCTATCACTGCTTGTTACCTTATTTGTGTTTGAGCGTAAGTAAATGTAAATTGTCAGGACAATGTATCTGTGTTAGAACTTATTCGTGTGTATAGTTGCATTAATCGTGAAATGTTAACTTGTACGGTGGTTTCATTTGTATTTACTACGTGTGTTTATTTTGGTATTTATGTTTGAGTATATTTATGTTTAAGTGTACTTTGAGTATGTTTATGTCAGTGTATTCATGTTTGAGTATATTTGTGTTATGGACTATCCGAGTATATATCCGTGTTAAGTATAAAGCTCGTACTCTAAATCACAGACGTGTACGTTAAGGGTGCTATATCGTAGATTTAGTGTGATGGTTGCATGGTTGTTCTATCTTAGATTTGTTGTAGCTCGCGTGATAATCGTTTAGCCGCAGGCGCCGCGCTGACACAGTATGTTTGGCATTGTATGCTATGGACGGCGATTTGTTTGAATCGAGAATGGCTGGGATGACGCGGGAGTTCGGCGGTACCGCTGAAAAGGATATGACGAGGTTGGTGTTCGAAGGGCGAGCCGAAAAGGATATGTTCTTGTTTCGTGTTCAAGCGAGAATTGCTGAAAAGGATGGAATGTTATGCGTGATATTGCTGATTTCATTTTTTCGTGAGTTTATTCTATTGTCAGTTGTGGATATAAACCAAGCAGACGCATGCCGTTTTTACTCGCTTGATTATGTAATATGAGACTGCCAAGCGATACATGCGAGCTAACGTAAGCTTCGAAGTTCGCCAAAGGTTTGTATGTCAAGATGGTCATTCTTGTTATGAGGCTGTGAATATTTGATTTATTTTTCTTTTACTGTACTTGTTTGTATACTTAATTGCTATGTCCATATCTTTCACTGGGTACCTCATTCGGATGTGGGTAAGTTACCATCCGTGGGTGATTCTGCTTCACTAAGTCGGCCGAGCTTGCCCTTCCCACCTCCGTATCACAGTGCATTTGATAAGCGGTGAAGTTCGCAAACGTCCACCTTACTTTGGGGAGAGATTTAGTTGGCTGTGGATCCCTCATACCACCTTTTCTATTATTTTTGATGTACTAAGTTTCATATTTTGGTTTTGGGATGTTGAAAAAAAAATTGTAAACTATTTTGTAGAATAATTGCGACTTGGTATGTGATGAAACTTTATACTTTGGTTTTGAATTAGGCGATGCCACGATGGTTAATCTCTGTATTATAACATTTTGAGTTTTCGAAATTATTTTACTTTTATCAAACTATCAGGTTTATTGGTTATTAAACAGGTGATTTTCGTGTCAACCATCGTATGGTGACACGTATATGTTGTGTTGATCACGACTCCAACCTCGAGGCGCACGACTGAGGCGGATCAAGTTAAGCAATTATTGCATCGAGCCTAGGTTTCGTGACATTTGGTTGTCTGCGGTGGTTATGTGCTTAACTAAGTTTTTATTTGGGATTGTTTTGCTGAGTCTTTCAAAAATCGAGTCTTTTCTTTCGCTTGACCGCCGAGGATGCCACCTAGAAGATTTTTTAGCTACGAAGGAAAGACCCGTAGGAAAAGATCGGTATGAATTGGAATTATTCTTATGAACTAACGTGAAGTATGTGATAATTAGTGAAATGAGGTGAGATAAGAATTGAAATCGGATATGTGGGAAATTTATTAGAGGGGAGAGATATGCCAAAGGATGTTGGGAATATTTTTTTTTTTTTTAATGTTGACTTGAGTCATAAAGGGTCATTTATGTATATGGATCTAAGAGTGTCAAAAGTAGATTTGTGATGGTGGTATAAGATTGATGATCCTTAGTTGAACCTGTACACTCGAAATAATTGGTGGATGAATGGGTGATAATTACGATGATGGACCCAAGCGTTAGGATAAAGCAGACTAATTTGGTTGACGTATAAGGATGGGTCACTTGTGAATATTAGAACAAGTTAATGAATCTTGTCATCCGACGTGGAACATGAATACGAGGGGCACAAGAGAATATGTAAGTGCCGTAATAGGTGGATATTGGAAATTTTATCTTGATGGATACTGCAGGAATCGAGGATAAAGTTCGAATGTGAGAATTTTGCCGCAAGATGTTATTTACTTGACGATCAGGTTAGATTATCAATCATCTGTGAGGCATTGAACATGTCTGCACATCCGAAATATTGGAAAAATGAGTATCAAGCGAAATTTAGTACGGGAGTACTCTATCAAGAGATGTAAAGTCGATTTAATGAGCTAGGAAATCGAGACGAAGATGAGTATTCTAGTTCAATTGTCATTACGTAAGTTCTAAATTGGTTATGTTTTTAATGGTTATCAAGAATAAAGTGAGTAATGGAAAATTTGGGGACCTGGAGAACAGACAGTTCTAGGGCACTTAATAGAATATTTATGAGATGGAAATTGCTAATGATTGAGCAAAGAAGTTCACTCGAGAAAGAACGGTCTTACGAGAAAATTAGTTGATATATCAGTTGGAGAAAACTCTAGGAGAGACTACTAGATGAAATAGGAAGCGTGACCCTTGAGAGAAGTATATATATTAAGAAGACGGTACTCGCTTGAAGTTGTCTCCGGCGCGTAATGTACCAAGTCGGGTATGAACCGATTCTTCCGAAGTAATAAAACTCTGAGACTAGATATATAGTGTTGAATAATTTTATGAACTACGGTTGTTAATTGGATAAAAATGGATTATTTAAGGCTAGGGAAAAATCAAAGAATTGTGTGAATTACAGAATATGATTGGGGTTAGGTTGAAACGAGATTCGGTCATATCAAAGTACGGCTTAAAATTGTGTATGACGGTATTGTAATGAAGTGAGATATAAAATAGAACCTCGAGAAGGTAATGACATGCGATACATGTGAGGAAGTCATGTATGACACGCGGTGTAAATGTATATAAATAAAAAGGAGGAAGTATGAAATTATGATATAAACTAGGCGCGATAGTTGGAATATCAAGGACAAATTACAGCCGTAATTTGCTGTTCTAATCAGCTAGAAAAATGAAATGATAAAGAATGAGACTTCTTGAAAACTTGAATATATTGTATGCAATTATATATATAAGGAAGAATCAAGATGAGAAATTGAATTTCCTCGTTGGGGATGAGTTGAGTAAAGCTATAATTGTTGAATCCTATAGCTTAAGATTAAGTGAATACCTGCTTAGTAAGTTAAAGGTTAAATGGAGGCATTAAGAAGTTTTATGGTTATTTGGAAGGCAAGTAAGGTGGAGACTTATACCGTATCAGAAAATCAAGAAAGGGCGAGTCTGTGACATATGGGTTGATAATAGAAATTCAATATCGATAAACGCAGTATGTGGGTTCGTTATAGTTTTAAATAATATACAAAGAGGGAGGTGGAATAATGAAAGTTTAAAGTAGAAAGAATAACTAAACATATCAAGGGATAGCAGTTGGGTGAAATTGAAATTCAACGATGATTGATAAAATATGCCCGATCGAGGAAGAATTTAGTTGGATGAAGATTGATTGATATTAAGTATTTATGAGGATTTCGTAGTTATTAAAGAGAAACAAAAACGCACGATCATCAGTATATGGATAGATTAAGATTATAATTTGTTGAACTATTTCATAAGTATGATATGTTAGGAGATAGATGCTAATTCATTTTCTTCAGATGTTCAACCTAGAGGTTAGATTAAGAAGCCGACTATGAAACCAAAGTCGACATCACGATGAATACGAACTAGCTAAGATTGGTGATATCTTAGATTATATTATGTGGATTATAAGACATGACTGAGGGTGAGGTACGGTAAGTTAGGAATCAAGGAAGAGAACGTTCAGTTAAATTTCAGATAAAGAGAGATTTAAAGAATATAAATTTGTGATGATAATTAGATTGACGAATGTCATGCATTAACATGAGTCGTAAGGTATCGGATTTTCTTTCTAGATAAGGGGTGATTGATGATATAATTTAGTTTATTAAAGTGGATAAGAAAAGTATGGGTATTACGATCTCTCTTGGAGAATTTGTGTGTGTTGTACGTTTAAAAAAAATTGAGAGAATATATGTGAATATATGTATTGAGTGTATATTTAGGGGTTATATATATTGGTTGAATATGGTGGAGTGTTCTATTATGCTAGAAATATGGGGGTTTAAAGGTATATGCATATTGAGGAGTTATAGGTAATTTTAAATGACACGTGCATTGTTATATTATGGAGTTATTAGTGTTATTAGTGAGCGATATATGTGGTTAAATCGTGTATTTGGAATTTGGGGTGATTAATAAATTGTGATACTACAATTTTCGAGATGGATATGATGATACAGGGTGGAACCATATGGATGTTGATACGGTGACGAGAGGGATACAACAGTAGATTTTGATGATTACAAGAGACGCATCATGTCTTTAAAGGTAAATTACGAGAATACATGGATATGTCATAAGTAGTAAAGAATTGTGGTGAGTATGAAAAATGTCAGCACCAGGGCTATGAGTAAAATATCCAATGCATGAGTTGAAGTTGATTGGTATAGTTTGCGTTTAAAAATTTGGAGTTCCTTCTTGCTGAGAGGAAGTTGGATTCACGACAAGGAAATTGCATGAAAAATTATTAAGTGTATCGTTGAACCGGGAAGTATCCTCTAGAGCTGTATACGTATTATAAGGTGATATGTTGAATAAGTTATCTAGTTGTGTTGGAAGGTGGTGGTTGGGGTTGATTGATGTTGGATGGACTATTGTGGTGTTAATAAATTGTTAGACGATATTATGAGGTTATATAAGAAATGAACTAATAAGGTAGATAACTGTTAGATGACTTTTGGGAATGTTATGTGATAAACAAGAAAGGAGATATATGAGGTTGATATATTGATATTTGTGGATGTTTTACGTTGAGATTATGTGATTTGTTCCCATGAAATGTTCTACGGGTGTTCTATTACTTCAGGATGTTATGATTATGTGCGTTGTTGGATTAAAGTATAACGGTTAGTCGGGAGTAAACCGTTGAGTTGATGAGTCTATAACTGCTGGAGTAAATTGGGGCTAACAAACGGTATTTATTGGCCTCGATATGGAAACATTATAAATATGGTGTAAATGATTATCGAGGTGTAATCTTTATAGGACCGGATAATGCGACAACAGGTCTAGGTTGAATGTCGTTGTAACGATTCATCGTCGACAGAAATACTTGTTGTAGGGAGTTACTTTGATTTCCTTTATGATATAACTTGGTTATTCTTTATAGGATATCGTGTTATGCATATATGTCACTTCATGGAGAAGCTCGTGGTTACTGATATGTGGAAAGTGGCAAAATGTATGAGCAAGATAACAAATTTATGAAAAGACGCAGATGTTAGTCGGCGAGTAGTAAAATTTGTGTGAAAAACATGAAGTGATATTAATGTGCTAATACTATGTGAATTATGAAGATGGACATTATAAGTGAGACGCTAAATAATTAACCAATAATGGCAGAGGAAATGAGGAGAGACACTGAGTACGTGTAAGTTATAGGTCGATAAGTTGTTATGATATTAGATAATAAATAGGAGTTGAAAATAAGTGGCGGTTATAAGGCGACCTAAGCGATGAGTAAATTTCGAGGACGAAATTTTTGTTAGGTGGGTAGAATGTAAAAACCGGTAACGACTCGTTAATTAATAAATTAAAATGTGAGATTATTAAATTGATTTACATAAAATTTGGAACCCACTTTATATTTTATGTACGATAATGTTAATGTTTGGAAGTTAGTTGTCGGTATGTTTAAAACGGTAAGACGTATCAATTAAACGACGGTTTCACACAATTTGAACAAAGTCAACTATTTAAAGCCCAAAAGACCAAACTTATCTAAATAGAACACAAGAGGGCCGATTCTCTTTTCTCTCCCGTGCACGAAGAATACTCCCCTTGATTTTTTCTTTCGATTTTTCCTCCGCTCGCTTTGGACCTCAAATTTTCGGGAGAGTTTCTCCTCATCATTCTCGCTGCCAAGGTAAAAAGGTGCGATCTTTTTGAGTATTTTGTGAGATCTCCCAAGTTTGACTTTTGTTGACTTTTTGTATTTTGAATTTTATTGCTCCAATTGATTCTTGGGTTCTAAATTAGTTATTCTTGAGTTGATATATCATGTTAAATGTGAATTTTGAACGCTTTAGGGTAGTTGACTTTGGTATTTTGGGTTGACTTTGATTTTAGGAGATATTATTATCATATTTGGAGTAGAAAGCGCGAGCATGGTTGAAATGATTTCGAAAGTGATTTTGAGTTGACTTTATCTAAAATGTGGTGATAGTATAAATATGTTATTGACCTTTTTATCAGGATTGTTTCGAGGTGAAATTACGAGTATTAGGTTGTTGGAAGAAAATATGTCAAATTAGTTTATTAGATTTCGGGTAGTAAACGGCTAATGGGAATCGAGGTCGTTAGAAACCCAAGTTTGATTAGTTGAAAGTTGACATTTTGGGTTGATTGAAATTGGTTAATAATGTTGGGTATTTTGTTGGGCGCGTTGATCGATGGATTTGTGGTCGAGATAGTTGAATTCGCCATTTTAATGTCTCTCTAAAACATAAGTAGTAATCTATACTTAAGTTGGGTTAAATTGTAACTAAAATGAGTTGAAGAGTCGAATTGAATTAGATGTGGTTGAAATTTTTTAAGTAGTAGTAATTATATTTTCTAAAATTCTGCTTTAGACCTCGATCGGAAACAAATGATTGATTGACTATTCGGGGCGCTAAAGGGTACTAGCCAACGGGTGGATTTATCACTGCTTGTTACCTTATTTGTGTTTGAGTGCAGTATGGTAAATTGGTCAGCGACAATGTATCTGTTAGGAACTTATTCAGGTGTATAGTTGCTATTAATCGGAAATATTGACTTGTATGGTGGTCGCATTAGATGCATTATGGTGTGTTTATTTGAGGGTATTTATGTTTGAGTATATTTATGTTTAAGTGTAATTTTTAGTATGTTTATGTTGAGTGTATTCATGTTTGAGTATATTTGTGTTATGGACGTATCTGGGAGTATATCTGTGTTGAGTATAGGTTTTGTACGAAATTGTTGTACCTGCATGTCGAGGGTGCTATATCGAGATTTGTCATGGACGGTTGCATGGTTGTTCTATCTTAGATTTGTTGTATTGCGGGTGATAATTACTGAAGGTATGTCAAAGGACAACAGATGTTCGTATCAGATGTGTGATCGTGATTTGTTTGAATTGAGAATTGTCGATGATGCGGGAGTTCAAGGTGAGCCCGCCGAAAAGGATATGACGATGTCGGGTAAGACCAAGGCGAAATTTCGCCGGAAAAGGATATGTTGTTGATGACCTAACCTCGAGGGCGACGACTCGAGGCGGTCGTTACACGATTTCTCCGCTGGTTACGGAAGACTTCATGATGCGTTTTGGATTTTTTGAGGCCCAAGAGTTTACTAGTTAGGTTAGGACTTTTGCCTATAAATAGATATGTGTTCTCTATGAGTTGTTTATTAACATCGCCTAATACGCAATTAGGGCCTCAAAACACTATATAATAAACACTTATCAAACGCACAACATTTTAACATAACAAAAAGAATACATGTCAAACTCATATTTTTTACTTTTGCATAAACGTGCATCTCAATCTAAAAACATATGTAGAGCTGCACGATGAAGAAATGAAACAACAATTTGTATGAAGTGAAAAGACACATATGGTTCATCAAATCACCCCTCGAACAAAAGTTCTCTTCCATACAACGAAGCTAGCGAACTAAGGGTGAACTAATCGAGACCGAAATTGGAAAAAGAGATATAGGGGTGGCAATTTGTTTAAGGTTCATAACTTCATTTCATGAACAAAAATTCTATTAGGAATGACAAATATCATGCTCAAATATGTATGAAAATATCATATAAGACAATGACAATAATCAATCATACTTGTAAGGCACAACCATATATAAAAGGCATAATGATAATCAAGATTAAAAGATACCAAACTTGTAGTGCATATTGATTACCATCCATCCAAGCAAAGAGTGATCATCCATAATTTTTCATGAGGCTCAGTGATCAGCATTCCTTGCACGCCTCGACCTATACATCAATCAATAGAGGTCTTTGGTATCCAAATCTTTTTGGGTCCATGGGAGTTAGTTTTCGAGCCCTTTACTACCCATAAAGTATTAATACCTTTTATCACTTTCCTTTGGGTAGGGCAATCGAATTTCATATGTACATTTAAACCACAATAAAAACATGTAATACATTTAGACGTGTATGGTGGACAATCATGACCTTTATGTGATTTGTGTACACGTATATGCATATCATCATTTAAGATACATGTACTACAATCACAAACAACATGCTCACAAGGGATTTCATCATGATTTGTTAGGCATAAAATATTTTGAACAACATCATGTGAACAATCAATATCAAGGGAACATAGCATGTTATTATCACAATTGACCTTAATATGATTTTTTATAGAATAATAAATTGAAACATTATCATGTAAGGTAAAATCAAAGTTCAAACATTTCAAAGAATATTCTTCATACATGGAGCATTTTCTACTAAATTCATCATATGAAAATATTTTGTTATGCTCACTTTGAAAATAAGAGACACATTCAAAATCATTTTTTTCTTTTGAAATCTTTTCTATTGAAATAAAGGAAAGACGTATAAGATTGAAGAGTTTTTCATAAAAATTAAGCTCATGTGACATCTCATCAAGTATCACAAAAGATAAAGTGTTACTCATACAAATAACATTTAAATCATTAATCAATTTATCATTCAGTTCTTTAAAATGAGTAAGAGATGAAATCATACCATCAAAATCAACTATTGACACTACTTCATCTTCCTCTTTAATTTCAAGGGTATTGCTCGAGGTTGATTCACCATATTCTTGTTGTAAGAAGTTCCATATCTCATTGGCATGATCAAACTTTGAAATCCTTGACCTCAAACCATCATCAAGGCCGATTAGTATCCAATCTTTGCCTTTTGATCCCATAAAGATTCATTGACATTTGTGATTTTGATTGATCCATTGATTGTTATGCGCCACAACATATAATCTTGTGATTGCAATGAAAACTTCATCCTACGACTCCATTCAACAATATAAGTAGGACAAATATTAGCATTTATATCCAAACCGACCGAGGCACATTGCACATAGTTGTCATATTTCAAGATCGAATTTTATGAGGTATAAAATCCCAAGAGTGTAAACTCGCCTCGACAATTAATTTGTTAGCCTATATGACAACCTTAGGGGGGTGAATAAGGTTTAAGAGGTCTTTGACCGTTTTTCGACTTTTAAGAAAGTTAATACAAATTTCACCGGAAATACTACTTTAGCAATTTGTAAATAAATGCGGAATAGGCTAAAATAATATTAACGTCTCCTCTTTAAACAATGTTTGATTTGATATATGAAACACAATGCAAATACAAATCAAACAAACAATATAATTTAACCAATGCGGAAATAAACAATTAAGTTCAATTGATCAAATCTATTAGTGGTGATAGAAATAAATTTACTAATCTCTATGTTTTAAATAATTATATGCAAGCATACATAATTAATATCACATTCAAGTATATAATAGAATCCTAGCAATTCTAGCATATAAATAATATAAACAATAAAGTAAAGAGTATGGAAAGAAGATGCAAACTCGACACGGTGTTTTACAAAGTCATAATCTATATCCCCGAATCTGCTTCCTAATCTTTAATGTGGGCTTACCAGAAATCCACTAGTCGGTACTTCTTCAAAAGTTGGTGAAGTCTAAACCAACGTACAACTCTCTTAACTCCCATAAGAACCTGCCGCAACCTAGATTTCAACCTAGTCTACCACTCAAGCAAAACCAAGGAATCTCCCAAGGATTTCAACCTCAACGAAGTCGAGATGCAACTCCACCACCGAGCACTCTATGTCCTATTGTTTCAGCACTAGCCTCAACATTCACGGAAATCTCCCCTGACCTAGTTTCGAAAGTAAGCCTCACAACACCTCGAGCCTCTGTAGTACAGGGATCAACCTAACTTAATGGATATCTCTTTTATAGAAACAGCATTATTGTTTTATCCTGATCTAAAACGCCTCCTTAATGAGCTACAATTGATTACAATGTTTAGCACAACTTATAACCCTAATTGGTAGATAATAAATTGAATCTTTGTAACTCCTTGTTGAGTAGATGTGATATTGAACCTTGTTTAAATCTCTCGAGTGGCTTATCATTAGTATCTTAGAGATGATGAAATTTCCTCTTGAGCAATTTATCAAACACTTTGTATGCTCATTTCTTTAGCCTTTAATCTCTTTGAAAGTTATGAATCAAACCCAACTAAAACTCTTTTCAATAATCTAATTGAAGCATAATCTATGAGAGTTTTAATGTTTCAAAATGAGAGATTTTGTTCTTAGATTGTTGTAAAAATATTGTGTAAAGGCTTGGGAATTAATGGGATTGAATGGGTGTTAAAATGAAGTTCAAACGGTCAAAATGGTTGTTGAAACCCCATCGGCAGCGCGGGTCTCACGGGTGTTTATGTACCAGCTCACATTTTTGCACGCAGAACCTATCAGACCTCCATCGAGACCGCATCGAGACCTCATCGAGAGCATATGGTCACGATGGACCAACTTAAAACATAATTTCCGCTTCGTTAAAACTCCGATTTTGACGATTCAAAATGCGTTGGAAAGCTCTTTTCAAACCCTTTAAGAAAATGAGATCAAACTTGGGAATTTCTTATTTTGACAAATATAATTTTAAGATATAAATATTTTGATAAATGTTTTGTCAAAAATTACTTTCATTTAAAGGCTTCAATCAAATCAAAAAAGAAAAGCAAGGTAAAGGTTCAAGCCATGACTTTTATCGGTTCCGGCTTGCTTTCAAGGCTCAAGCCTCTTCCGATCTTAATTTTCGTTATCTCTTCATTATTAGTTCTTGGTCCTTTCATGACCGTGAATGATCGACTCTACCTCTTCAACGTCATTCTTTCTTTAAACTTCTTCAAGTCATTTCGATCACTATGAGGGTGTTTGAACTTTGGCTAAGATTTTGTTTATTGACGAGCTTTTTGGTTAGCTTGTGCTGAATATAGGAAAAGAAACTCTATGCCATGTTCTTTTGCACTAGCTTATCTGTAAGCTACTAAACAATAAAAATAAAATCATAGATTACCATTGTTCTAAAAAATTTAACACTTGGAACTAAATTCTTGGAAAATCTGTTGTTTTTTTAATGATCAATGAATTCTTGGAAAATCTGATTGAACCAATGGATTTTTGATATTGGTACCGAATCCGAATAATGTTAAAAAAACATATTCCATTCTATTCGATCCAGATTCGACTCGGATTGTTTCCTATCCATCCCTATTCTGGACCCCCTTAACTCTTCATCTATCTAATAATGCAACATAACTTTTCATCTTTGTTTTTTTCCTCCAAATTTTGACCCTTCTTCTTCCCTTCTAAAGCCACACAACCAGCACAGGGTAGCAGGTAATGAGAGCTGGAAAAGACGGTGAAGTGGTCTCGATCGCATATCGCAAATTTCCTACGAAACTCACCAACTTTCTCTTTCTCCTTACATGTTGATTCCTATATATAGTCTATATAGAAACCATGCAATAGCAACATACGTCACTGATAGCAATAATTACTGATTAGTGAATAACACCAAACATTTTTATTGGTCCCGTAGCGTGAAAGACAGTCTGGTACTTAACAACAAGAGTCCTGCCTTTAAATACACAGGGGAATTGGATACATTCATTTGTTGATGCATGTTACTGTAATGATGGATACACGTTTTTTGTACGATTAAGAGGCAAATATGTAGGTATGGATAACAATTTGAGTTGTTTATTATAATAGCACAGTCGTATAAGTACGTATTGTCAATCTTATTTAGCATAAAAGCAAATATATTCATATAGTGTAGCTACCAAACATAAAGACATATATATATATAATGTTTCTTGTAAGTTTAACCAATGAGATGTTTTGGCAATTGTGTCAAAATTGGAGCAAATTTTAGTTTAAATATGGAGATATAGGTATGAAAAATGATGCCTTCTGGTGAACTACTAGTTGGAATTAAGTTGTAGCTAGTAATAACAACCTCCAACCATTTAATGGTACTATTCAACTGTATAGTCGGGCTCTTTAGTTTTTTGGAGGATAACAAGTAGTATAGTCTTCCACTCTTCCTCACTGGAAAAGGGATACGAAATAAATAGCTTAGTCCCCAGACCCCACAACTAACAACTTCCATGCATGAGCCCTAAATTAAAGAAGCAATCAACCTCATTTATGGTCTCAATTTCTTTTTTAGTCAATGTATTATGTGTGTGACAAAGTAAGCGATCTAGCTAACCAACCAACTTGGTCACCACATCATAAAAGTCAGTCTCCAAAACTTTGAAAGATTGATAGTGGACATTTCGTGCAATCAAAGTTTTCAGCCTTTTATGTCCATCACTCTATATAAGTGTTCGTAGCAATAATTTGAAAGTATCATTACCAGCTTTGAAAGAGTATTCTCTGTACAATCATATTGGTATTGATTGCTCGTTACATTATTTTTTCTTCAAATTAAACTATAGTTTGATGGCTTCAAAGAAATTCATAGTTGAGGTTGAGAAGGCAAAGGGCTCAAAAGATGGAAAACCTTCAGTCGGACCTGTTTATCGAAATGCATTGGTGAAAGATGGATTCAAACCTCTGCCTTCAGGACTTAATAGTTGTTGGGACATATTCTGGTACACTATTTCATTCTCCTTTCGTACTTTATGCCCATATTTTTGTATTCAAATCGTCTATTATTTTCGTGATTCATAGTTATTAACATAGTATTCATTCAACTGATACTCAACATATCATTATAACTCATTTATAGTATACCAAGGTTTAGAAAGTTAGATATGTGAACTCGAGCTCAGATAAAATTTTATGTAGTTTTGTAATATATATAGCCTATCGGCGATACGAAAACTGAATTCGGCAAGAAGTCTGTTACTTATGGAAAACAGGAGGGAAATTACAGCAGAAATATCAAACTCCCTACTGAGCTGAAACATCAAACATCGTTTCAATTGCTTACAAACAAATGATTAGTTTTTAAATATATATGCAAAATGTGAGCTTCATTTTGTTGTTGCAGTGAATCTGTGAAGAAATATCCCAACAACCACATGCTTGGTGAGAGGGAGATATTCAATGGGAAGGTCACTTTTTCATACTTATTCATTTAGTCAATGTCTTCTTCCAGGAGAAAATTGATAGATTCTGTCTTTTATGGTCGTCTGAATTTCAATACGGCTCTGTTTAGAATCCAACTTTTATACCCTAAACCAATTGACATTAGGCGGAGTTTATAAACTGCTTCATATGCAATGCATTAGCATAACATGCTAAGGGTAGTTTGAATTTTTGGAATAAGATGGAATTCATTTGGTGACAAACTATAAAAAATATTGGAAATTGACTTCTACAAGTCCCGGTGCAATGCCAATGTGAGATATGGAGATCATGGAGATGACCGGCACTTAGAGGTAGGGTGTTGTATGCCCCGGTGTGACTCTGAATTAAGGTGGTTCTGATGATTTTAAGCCCAATATTCCTATTCCTTTTAGGTTTTAGTTTTCTAGTCTATAGGAGTCTCTTGGTTGATTATTTAATGTTCATAGAAAATAATATGTCATATCTGAATTAGTGTCCTATTATCTATCCGGATAGTGAATTATCATCTTGGATCGGATCTAGTTAGATTAATTTTGGGACACTTAAATTAGAATTACAACTGTATAGATTCCTAACACTAAGAATTAAATTTACACTTCTTATAGATTCCTAACACTGCTTTTGAAGCAAAAGAGCAAATTCAAGTGCTCGAGTGAAATAGAAAAATTAATTGACGCATTATGTCAATAATCCAAATATTGAATTTTGAGAGTTATTTCATCGTTTTTTATTTCTTTTCTTTTTTACGTTCATTGATTTTGATTACTGGATATAGAATGTATCTTCAAATCCATCTACTCGATTGAGACTTGAATCTCTTTAATTATAGTGTGGTACATTTGCAGGCAGGTAGATATGTCTGGTTAACTTACAAACAAGCATACGATATTGTCCTCAAGATTGCCTCTTCCATTCTCATTTGTGGTGTCAAGCAAGTAAGCCACTGACCACATTACAATGCAATTTAAATTTTGTGTCATAGCATAAATTAGCTTCAAGCTTTTGAGAATTCTGTCGAACAAGATGTTATTGGATGAATGGAACCTTATGTTATACGTACAAGTTATAGTATTTTGCGTTTGCCTGAGTTTTATAATAGTTATCAAATAAACTTTTGTAGCTTATGTTATACGTACAAGATGTTATTGGATGAATGGAACCTTATGTTATACGTACAAGTTATAGTATTTTGCGTTTGCCTGAGTTTTATAATAGTTATCAAATAAACTTTTGTAGCTTTCATGTTATTTCTATATCTCAAGGTCATATGTGTTCCTTGTATTCAAAGTTTAATTGTTTGTCAACAGGGGGGTAGATGTGGGATATATGGTGCCAATTGTTCAAAATGGGTTCTGAGCATGCAGGTTAGTCATGTATCTGCCTCTGATATTAAAGGACTTTTTGTAGTCATCAAATTGGTCGAATCAAGGGGACGAAGAATACCAAGATGCTAGTGTTAAACCAAAATGTTTTAAAACTTTTGCAGGCCTGTAATGCCCTTGGTCTATGCTGTGTTCCTTTGTATGACACTTTAGGTAAGGATGAAATCTTTTCCTTTTGTCCTTAAACCTGTAAAACCCCCAATTTTTGATATTTTGTTGTAGTAAGTCTCAAGATGAACCAGAGCGCTACCCTTAAACAATTTTAGCATGATTTGGAGCAATTTAAGGAAGGCGATCCTTGTGGATGCCTTTTGAGGGTGCATACCTTTTGAGGGTGCATACTAGTTGTACTTGTAAGCACAATCTCACATATGCACCCTCAAAAGGTCTAGTTGTAAAATGATAATGTGAATGTGGAAATGAAACTAAATGTTCTAACAACAGCACTCTGAGTATTCAGGGAAATCTTTTCTGATTATATAAGATGTTAATTGCAGGTGCTGGTGCAGTGGAATACATCATCTGCCATGCAGAGATTCCAATTGTTTTTTCTGATGAAAATAAACTTTCTGAGGTAAGATTATCTATTTACTTTCAGAGTATAGAGATTTCATATCGTCTTCTATTTCTGGGAATCGATTGTAGTTTTATATGAATTAATAGATCAGTTCCATTGTTCTAGGTGTTGAAAACGATTCCTGAAACTGGAAAGCACTTAAAAAGTAGGTTGAATTTATATTTTTTCTTATAAATCTCAAAGACTGCTCTCGACTAAGCTGCACTTCATAATTAGTTCTTGTAAGCTTTGGGAAAGTTTCACGGGGGCAAAGAGATGCTGCGAAATCATTTTGTCTAGATATATATTCTTGGGATGAGTTTCTGCTACTGGTAAGATACAACACTAATATCCATTACCTTTGCGTTCTCTTTTTCCTAGACACTGAAAACTTCCCCGAAATCTTTTCCTATCTCAAGTGACTTTTCTTTCTGTCAATTGCTTTTGATCTTGATCGGTCAAAACTGAAAAGGTTTCCTGAAGAGTTTTAAAAAAATTCATTTGTTATTTTTGTGTCCAACTGGGTACTTAATAGTCATTTTTTAATCTTCCCTGTTCAATAGCAGGAAGCAGTGAAGGACGTTAGTCTTCCAGTGAAGAAGAAGAAAGATATATGTACGATAATGTACACGAGTGGAACAACAGGAGAGCCAAAGGGAGTTATGATTTCTCATGACAGCATCCTTTCATTTATTGAGGGATGTGATCATAATCTTGAGAGCATGAATGAAGGGGTGGGTCATTTGCTTTTCTTTTCTTCTTCTCTTCCTTGTCTTCTGGAATGCACTAATGATGAAATCTCTCCCTATGCACATTTTACAATAATCTATTCTCATATTGCAAGAGGATCCAAATAATTGATTACATATATTGTGACTTAAAAATAAGAAATATCTTTATTTCATGGGACGTTATATCTTCCTTTATAGTGAGGCAGACAGTCGATTAATCAATTATTTATCAATGCTTTTCAGTTCAGTGAGGAAGATGTATATTTTTCGTTTCTTCCTTTAGCCCATATATTTGATCGTGTTATGGAGGAAGAGTTTATATCCAAAGGAGCTTCCATAGGTTTTTGGCAAAAGGTAAGCAAGAAAAGACTGATATTTAACATTGCAAGTCATAATGAAAGGTTTTCATTTGACTCATTTCTGCAATGGTGGTTCCCAGGACATCAAATTATTGATCGATGACATCAAGGAGCTAAAGCCAACTGCAATTTGTGTTGTTCCTCGTGTTTTAGAGAGGATTTATTCAGGTAACTTCAATAAATCTTTATGGTCAGGAAACTGTTCCAATAAAACATTTTTTTGAAGAAAAGTTTCCTTTCAATTCTGGATGTAGTCATTTCGACCACTACGAGGGTGTTTGAACTTTGAACTTTGGCTAAGATTTTGTTTATTGATGAGCTTTTTGGTTAGCTTGTGCTGAATATAGGAAGAAACTCATACCATGTTCTTTTGCAACATCTATGGCTACTAAACAAATCTGTAAGCTACTAAACAATAAAAATAAAATCATAGATTACCATCGTTCTAAAAAATTTAACACTTAGAACTAAATTCTTGGAAAATCTGATTGAAACTTCTAGAGTTATCTTGTTGTTTTGTTAATGATCAATGAATTCCTTCACACAGTAGGCCTCGGTAGGCTTGCAGGAATTAAATGTCAAGTTTAAGTGATCTTTAGATATTAAATTTTTAGTTTCTCAAGTGATTTTCTGGATATAAAACTTATTTATCCTCGAGTCAACTAAATTTCAATCAGGCAAGAAATCTAGTTTGTTGATCAGATGGTAATTTATTAATCATATTATTCAGGTTTGCTAGAAAAGATGTCTACTTCAGGGTTCATAAAAGGTGCAGTATTCAACATTGCATATTCATAGTAAGTCAGTAGATTAACATATTTGCAAGTACTAGTCGTGCGTGTGTTGCGTGGAGCATTATATGTGGCTTAATGTCGTTCTCAGTATGAAATCTTATCATACCCAATATAATACATTGTTTAAGAAATATAGAAAAATTAAGTGATAATTTAAATGTGATTTTCAATTCACCTCTGTTGGATAACTATAGTTTAATTACAATATGATGATAAATCGAAATGAGCGTTTACATATTATTATTAGTGTTTTCTAAATACTTAATGACTTAGAGATATCTGATAAAGCGTATTTATTTTACATATTGACATCCCAGAATATTCGAAATCGTTTACATATTTATTTTGATGGTGTCTCAGTTTCTTCGAAACGATATTTAGTATCTCGGTTAAATGCTTTTTATCGCTTGAATGGTAAGTATTATAAGATAGATAAATGATGCGTATTTTTAAATGTGTGTAAGCTTAGTTATTCTTTTAGTGATAATAGAAAAGTTAAGTAAATTTAGAGTTGAAGTTAAGTATTTAAAGTGTCGATAAATCATATTTTCCTTCATCATTCTGTAATAAAGAAAAGTGGAGTATACTTATTAGATGTATAAAGAAATTTAGTGAGTTGGGTTATCTTTTGCATACATGTAATTTCTTTAAAAATTTAATAATCGGTCGAGCTTGACTTAAATGCAATGCAATATTTTTTATGTTTTGATACCATCATGGTAGATGAATTTAGCTTCTTTGTTTTATGCATGAGTGTTTTTAGGATTCTTGAGTACATGGTTTGATAATGATGGTTGAAAGTGTAATGATAGATTTAGGCTTAAAAAAATACAATTTCTTTATCGTTGTTTTTATAATAATTGGGTTTAATACAATTTCTCTATCCATTTATTTATGTAATCAATTCATTATAATAATTTAATACAATGATGTGCTTGTAGTTTTAAAAGTTAATAAGCTTTTTAGCATTATAATCATAATAATAAAATAGTAATAAAATATAAATAATTAATTACATTAGAAATGATAAATGTAATCCAAACAAAAATGAAAGAACCACATATTTTACCTATGCTTATTATTATTATTATTATTATATTATTATTATTATCGATATAAATAGTAGATTTTTAATTCATGACAATGAATTAAACTGAAGTAAATTATATGAATAGATGGTGAAAGAATGTAGAGTTATGGATTTATAATTTGTACATTTGTAGCTTAGATGGATTAGATAAAAGATTTTGAAGAGTTTCGATTTACGAAGTATGAGTTATTTAATTTGTTAAGTTTTATTATGAAGTTATTTCTTTCGTTTATTCATATAATTACTTTTTTATTTTGATACATAAAACGTTTTTTAAAATTCAGAAATAAAGTCGCCAGTTAAGGATTAAATAAATTGAGGCCAATTTCGATAGTTATTCTATTTTAAAAACGTATATGATATGATAATAAGATTAATAAATACGTTAGTTAATTTAGCGTAAAATGCGGTTAAGTAAAATATAAAAGCAATCGTATAATATAATTAGTAAATTTGAAAATGAAAAATATACTTACAAGATTCTTACTAATTGTTTGATCAGTCTGAGGAAAAAAGTTTAGGCGATTTATTATGAAAAAATATAATCTACTAAAATAAAAAACAACAAATGAATACATAATAATTTTTCAAAATCATAAAAGCTAACTAAATTCGTTAGCGTATGCAAGTCCAAATTCTAGATTTATGTAAAATCTGAAAGCAATGAGTGAATATATTAAGAAGAGAAATGTATAAGTAATTATCGAAGATTAGCACGCCGATTATATTAGAAATTGTGTCTGACAGCGTGAAAACAGCTGTTTATTTAAATGCAAAAGCTGACTGTCCCCATCGAAGTAAAAATAATTGAAATTGATTTATGCCAGGTATAAAATATAATATATTGAAAAGAATATCTTTCGCCGATGCCGATTTCAACGTCGTTTTATGTGAAATTTCCACTGCCGCAATTGATCGTATAGAATTGATGTAGCTTATGCTTGATCTTTCCACTTTTATCTAAGCGTAAAAGTCTTTATGTTTTCATGATTAATTAAAGTATTTTTTTTATAAAGGAATACATTTTAGGATATATGATGTATTAGTTAATCTGTTAATAAAGTATTTTTACGCCAATGATCGATGCGTTGTATTGAGGGTATATAAGTCTTCACCAAGATTACATCGATTATGCATATTAAAAATATTATAATATAATATAAGTTATAGATATATAAATTATTGGTCAAAAAGGAATCCATTTAAAATGATATAATATCTATTAATAATTAAATTGTAATATCGAGATATACTAAGCTTCTTGAGAGATATTTTATATCTAATGATACTTATAAATAAGTAAAGTATAGTATTATATTGAACTTTATATTTTTATTTTTATTTTCTTAGATATATTACGATCATATATTTCACTATAAAAAAAATACTTAAGTGCCTCTAGTTATGTTATTTAAGCTCAAATGTATTAGTTCCTAAAAATTATTTATTTAACTGACTCGTATATTAATTTTTAAATATTATTATTAATGCTACAATATATAACTTTAACTTGGTGTGAGACGATAAGTAAGTATTTAAATCGTAAATATATTGAAATTTTTTTTAACTTGATGTAAGAAGAGGGCATATAAATGATAAACTTAATATTATTGAAACTTCTTAAGAAGAATGAAAAAATAAATCTTTGTAATGAAATTTAATTATTTAAATATGTAATCACATTAGGCAAGAAAGCAAGCGATGTTTAAGTATTCCAAAAAGCTTAAAATAGATGCGGCCCATTTTACTACTATAAAAATGATTATGAGAATCGAGCCATGACATGAGGCTGCTTTGATGCTTGCTTGCCAATTATTTAAGTTGAACTATCATGGGATCGCGTCAAGTATTAAGCTCGCTAGGAATTATTTAGGACGGGGCGTGAGGGATCTTCAAATCATTCAGCTGACTTTTACTTAAAGTATTATATTATAAAATAAGTTATAGAATAGAAGTATGGATTAGAATTAAATTTAAAAATGATTTAATGAATATGAAGAATTAGGTGTAAGCATCGAAATGTAACTTATTCAAAAGGTGTTTTATATTTAGTGAAGCTTTTAAAATTCATTATTATTTAATTATATTAAAATTTAATAATGGAATTAGATGTTTTATAATTAGATTGCGTTTGAGGAGAGATTGATTTAGGCGTTCTGAAATTTACTTGACTACTTGTTGAGGTGAGAAATTTTTCGACTATCTTGTTAGACAGACTTCAAAAATACCATTGGGGCATACAGGGTTCAAGGTTAAAATAATTTGTGTTGATTTCATGTAATTAGAATTGCACCGAGGGCTGCTTGCAGAATATACAGATGGAAAAAATCAGAAGAAAGTACAATCACTATGAACATGTGTATCTCTACAATTTTGATTATTTAATTAGGTGAATTAAGTAGAATTGATTGTTATGATTAGAGCTTTTTTAAGCTGTGCATATATCTGCCTAAACTTGAAGACTTTACTTGTTTTCTTTCTTAGTAAACGTAGGGGACATTTAATTGGCATTGTACTCACTTTTAAGGGTTACTTTCAGCAAACTGCAGAATATGATTAGAGGATACAAACATACTGAAGCAGCTCCACTGTTCGACAAAATTGTTTTCAATAAGGTGCCACGACTTCAATTCTTGATAGTTTTTTCCATGCAAACCTATAATATTAACCATTTTTTTACCACATTTAAACCATTCTAAACACAGGTAAAAGAAGGGCTAGGCGGGAACTTGCGCCTCATCCTTTCTGGAGCAGCACCATTATCTTCTAGTGTCGAGACATTTCTGAGGGTGGTAACATGTGCCAATGTAGTGCAAGGATATGGTATGTTTCAAAAAGAAATAGTCACATCATAATGTCCTATTTAAACTTCTGTCCACTCATAATTTGTTAAGATTAAATGTGTTTTTGCCCTAAGACAACCCTATAGCTATAGACCCTTTCCAGTTATTTGACATCTGTAGTTATTCTTCAGGTTTAACAGAGACCTGTGCTGGGTCATTTTGTGCCCGACCGGATGAACTATCAATGATTGGTACAGTAGGTCCGCCATTGCCTATTATAGATGTGTGTCTGGAATCTGTTCCTGACATGGAGTATGACGCGCTAGCAAAAATCCCTCGTGGTGAGATATGTATTCGAGGGAAAGGCTTGTTTTCTGGATACTACAAGCGAGAAGATCTTACCAAGGAGGTTCTAGTAGATGGCTGGTTCCATACAGGTTCCCCACACAATCCATCAATTTTATTACTCTACTTCGCATTGATACATCCTTCTTCAATAAGGTCTGTGTATTTTTCATAGGAGACATCGGTGAATGGCAACCAGATGGAAGCATGAAAATAATTGATAGAAAGAAAAATATATTCAAGCTTTCTCAAGGGGAATATGTCTCGGTAGAAAATCTAGAGGCCACATATGGCCTTTCTTTTTGTATTGATGCGGTAAGAAATTCTAAAGAACTATGATCTTTGATAATTTCCTTGGTGAACAATTTCGCATCAAATATCGAGTGTAATGTCCATCTCTTTAAGCATTAGGTAACATGTAAGCATTGAATAAGCGGGGAGAGGCAAAGGAGTCTTTTTACTATATGAGGGTCTCAGATCTGATTCTCACCAAGGGCAAGGGGCGAGGGTTTAGGGGGTGATGGACATCTTTGCTAACAAGCCATCATCATAGTGTCTTGACTATTTCTCTTGCTCCTTTCATGTAGTACATAATTTCTTCTGGTACCGTTCGATCCTTGTGTGGCATAAGTCATCTCTTGTTGCTGTCATAAATCCAAATATGGATATTTTGTGACTATTTTGGTGACCATTTCTCAGATATGGATATATGGCAACAGTTTTGAGTCCTTTCTTGTTGCTGTCATAAATCCAAATGTAGAATCGCTTAAAAAATGGGCAGAATTCAATGGACTGTCTGGTGATATTTACAAGTTATGTGGAAAACCAAAGGTCAAGGCATGGATTCTCGAGGAACTAAAAAGAATGGCAAAAGAAAAGAAGGTGACCACTCTTTCTAAATAGGATTATGAATTTATCCACGATCCGTTCCCTTCCAGCTAACTCTTCATGCCTAATCGTGTTGACAGTTAAGGGGGTTTGAGTTCATCAAAGCTATCCACCTTGACCCGAGACCGTTTGATATGGAGCGCAATCTTCTAACTCCAACTTACAAGAAAAAGAGGGATCAATTTCTCAAATACTATCAGGTTTACTCATAAACTTGTTCTGAAATAAAGAGTACATAGGCTGAAATGTAATAGGAAGCAACTCCTTTGAAAATGATAACGAATAATGTTGCTATAATCTGACGGAAGTGCTTAAGAATTTGCAGGAAGTCATTGAAGATTTGTATGAAAGCGCAAGATCCAGCTGCAGAGCTTAAATTTCAGTTTGTACAGCATATATCTATTTACATGGTGATGAACAACATGGGATATTTGCATTACTCATATGTACATGCAACTAAATTTCAAGCTCGTACATTTGAGCGGACTTATACATGAATCGCCATTTGAAGGAATAGATAATAAGAATATACGTTTTTCCCCTGTTTCTTTAAGAAGTTAATATCATCTCATATACTCCGTATTGATTAAATGAAATATGTTCTCTCAAACTTTCAGTAGGCCAAGAAGTTTTTCTGATCTGTATACACATTTAGTAAACAAAACTTCACAGGCTACATATTTATACCTCGGATTACTACTGAGCTCAATTGGACAACGGGACAAGTCTAATAAGCTCGTGCTAGTAATCCTTTATTACTTGTAGCACATCGACACTAACACCTCGGGCTGAAGAGTGGAGAATTGGTGCTGCAGTCGTTCCTCTTATTGAGAAGTTTTTACATATAGTTTGCTGATCATCTCATAGTGATTCCATCCATAAATCTATTTTCTTCTCTCTGAGTTCGAGTCTCAATAAGACTATTGGTTCTTACTGTTCATCTCATGGATGATCTTTCGTTCTAAGTAAAATTGTGTTGGTTTGTCTTATCAATAGGGGTCAATTTAGCATTTCTTAGATCATTTGGCCTAAAAAAAAATAGAGCATTCGCAACAAAGTTTGATGGATAAATAGGCTTGGAGAATTTCCCTCATTCTCCAAACCATCCAGTATCCTGATGATGCTGCGGTGCTGCCCATGCAGACAATACAACTCCAGAGTAAAATCCTGAAGAATGTGTTGCCATGATATTCACCTTTAGATTTTAAGTGTCCGCTCCTCACGTATATATACTGTATGTTTATGTATTATTATACTGCAAGATTGAAGAGGATATATTTTGGTTAGAAAAGATTTCTAATATCTACCTCATTTTTATGTTTTTTTGGTATCTTAGCTTTGTGTTTTATTAAATTACTAGCTATCGGTGCACGGTCGATGTTCGTGCAAATTAAATATTTTATTAACTTGATATTTATTCATAAAAAAGAACCGTTGACATGTCAAATTTTATCAATTCATAAGAAAATGAGACTTTTAAAAAATTAAAAATTGATTTTTGTTAATATTATGAGACAACTTTGACAGACATAGAGTTACCAAAAACAATAATACTCCCTCCATTTCAAATTAACTTGGAGGTTTGAGTTTTTATAATTTTTCAAATTAACATGTAGGTTTGATTAATTTTATACGAAATACAAAATACCCCACAGAAGAAATACAAAAAATCTCTGCGTCAGGATGAGCAACTTTTGTGAAAATATATATTTTTGGCCAGTTTCACCCAAAAATATATTTTCGATCCGTTTTTACGACCCGTCTATATTTTCGGCCGTTCGACCAGGGACCATATTTAGACGTTCGAACCGGACCATATTTTAAATTTCGTTTAGACCGGGACCATATTTTAAAATACTGTTCGACGAGACATATTTTTTGCCACTAGAGCTCGGACCATATTTTAGGCCGATATGGGCCAAGCAGTATTTTGGCCCGTTTAGGCCGAGGACATTATTTTCGACTCGTTTAAATAGGAATGTATTTTCGGCTGTTTAAATGGAATATATTTTCTACGCTTTTCGACCCTCAAATGGTCGAGAGTCGAGATCGGGCGAAAAAATATAATCAGAAGTCGAATCGAGCAAAAATATGGTCGAGGTCAGCAAACAGCATCGTCTCGAGGTAGAAGCCGGGCGAAAATGTGTTTCGAGAGCCGAAGCAGACGAAAAATATATTGCGGGGTGGTGGAGCAAAAATATGGTCCGAATTCAGCAGCTGGCATATGGTCGGGGCAGTAGAAAATGGTCGGGCAGTAGCATGTTCGAGCCGAAGCGAGCAATATTGACAGAATCCGAATCGGATAGAAATATAATTAGGAGATTCGAATCGGGCCCAGAAAATATGATCTCGGGTCGGCTTGAGAAAGAAATATCTTTCAGAGGTAGTGGTAGAAAATATGGTTGAGGTCAACCACTTGAAAATATGGTCAGAGATTAAATTCCAATTCATTATAAAATTATAGGAATAAAATAGTAAGTTCATTCATAAAAATAGCAATTCTTAAATATTGATAAAAAAACCAAACCTTTGAGTTAATTTAAAATGGAGGGACTAATTCTTATTTCACCAAAGCTAAAGATGCATATAACAAATCCAAAAATATGATATTTTATGAAGTCGAGCAAGTATTTTTTCAAGTGCATGCATGTATATTATTGTCAGGAAGCCTCGATGAGAGCGAAGTTTAGTACCTAACTTTAACTATTGTTACTAATTTTCGATTTTAAAATTTAACAAATTTTATAGGCCTTATTGATACACGATTTGAATTGAGTTTTCATAATTCATTAAAAATATTATCGATATATTTTTATCAAATAGTTTAAAATTAAAAACTACTACCTCGTTATATATAAGGGTAGAAGCAAAATTAATTTGGCACTCAATATAAAAATTAAGTAGATTCTTGCAAAAACAAAACACACAAATTTTTTTATGGATAACATTGTAAATATGAAATTATTATTTTTAACAGCCATGCATGCATATATAAACATAAGAAATTATTAACCTTAACAATATAATATTTCGATTATGAAAGCAATTGAGGCTTACTGTTTTCGAAAATCACAGAATTTTAAGGCATTTATCAGATGCTGGATTTGCACTGATTTTGAAATCTTGATTATTGTGGACGAATTGTTTTGGATAACAAAATTCCTCCGGGTTTGTTTAAGTTTGGTTGTGGAAGAGCTTTTTGGTATTGGGAAGATGTTTATTGTTAGAAATCTATTGGATTTGGAGTGACATTTTGTTATCGAATGATTTGGTTATAGATTGATGCATATTTGATCGCAAAGTTCATTTTATGTATTTTTAAACTTCGAGTTTGAATTTTGAAAAATAACCTATATCAGGCTATCAGCAGGGGTTACGAATAAGACCATTTAAACCAGAACAATGTACACCCCATAGTCTAAATTGATTGTTTTATCGGATCTGAACTATCCTAGTAGACATATGATGGGTGCCTCTTGTACTTAAAGCTAGTGCAGAAAGTTAGCTATCTATTTGATCCAGCGAGTAGTACTTCGTCAGTATTAATTTATTTGATCGTTCAGAAGAAAAATATTTTATTAAAAAATGGGTGATTTATGTTTTTGAAGAGATAAAGGATATCGGCAAATAGAAGAAAAAAAATATTAGAGCTTGATATAAATTTTAATGTAAAAATTTGGGTGGAAATGAAGCTTGATATTTATAATGAAAAGAAATTTTGTTAGATGATCGGTTAAATTGAAGGTAATTGGTGGTATTTAAGTATGTTTCAATTCATTTACTCTGGAGTCTGGACAATCAGATGCATGTAGGTAGCTAGCTGTCCGTGGTCCTTGCAAAGAACATATATAGTACAACTGCAGTAGATACCACTACTACTTAACCAGCCCATCATGGAATTATGGGACTCCCAGCTGTATCCACATCAGGATAACTCGTGCATCAAATCTATGTGGTAAAAAATGTAGAACTAACTGATCATTATTTGTGGGTTTTCATGATTTTTCTTTTCCTAGTTTTCTGAATCTATCATAAGGTACAAAATATGTACTTACTTTCATGCCTTAGTACAAACATTCCTTGGATCTATTCTTATTTCATCGGTTGTGACTTGCTTGAAGACATTCTAAAAGACAAAAGAAAACACTCTGTTTCACCCGACTTCCTAGAAATGGAGGAAACATTTTCATATATGCAGTTGATACTATTCTTCCTGAAATAATAAACAAGGATTGTATATTACAACGTTTTAAGATCCATAATTCGATGCCTGGTGGGGGTTGTGTCAGATAGAGGCACACATACGCCAGAAGCCTGAAAGTTACATGCATGGCATGCAACAAATAAGGGGTTAGAAGGACGACAGGAAAACCATTTACAATCTCCGAATAATTAGTGAGTCCATGTTGTCATAGGAATTGGGAACAATATATAATAATATTGCTCGAATATTGAATCCAACACATAGGAGCAGTGATGGACAAAACAATTGCCACCCGACTTTTAACAATACGGAAAATTCTATAATAAATAAATAACATAAAACCTACTATATGAAGTATGTTGTATCATTTTCATCTTCGAAAGGACTCGATTAGAAGAGACATTTCATTAGAGGTTATGTCATTTTAATCATATATTATTAGTGAAACGAATTAATAAAAAGTGTTAGAAATAACTATAAACACATGTCTGTGCCAACTAAAATATTAAGAATAATATGTTCACATACCACAAATTCTCATATAATTTTTTGTCTAATAAGTTGACCGCCAGCATCTGGTTCTGTATTTAATATTCATCAAGTATTCTTTTGATCCGGTAGTAGTGGAATATAGCTAGACAATTTTATTAAAGGCTTTTGTTTTGATGGTAGTTGGGAGGGCAAAAAATGTTATCCCATGCTTTCTAGACACTTATCTAGCAAAAAATAGCAGAGCCAATCATGTATTATTTGTACATATAGCCGAATAATACTCACAGGCTTACAAGGGTGGAATTGATAATGTGTATTTTAAATAAATAAATAAAAATGAAATCCCTTCAAAACTATTCATGCGCACACCCTGTTCGCCCCCATCAAATCAACCAAAGCCACCATACAAATCGTTTCCTCATTTCCCCTCCCCAATCGGTTCTCCAATTCCTAAAACTAGTAATTCTTTGCTTTGTAGAATGAAATGTGCTTGAATTGAATAATTTCATCCAATTTATTCCTTCTAAACCCACAAAACAATCCACAAAAATCCACAAAATTTATAAAAAATAGTAAAACAGAAATTGAGGAGAAATTAGAGGCTTTGAGGAGAAATCGAATTAGAGTAATGAAAGCAGAAGTTGAAAAGATTGAAGAAAAAATAGAGAAAACAATCAGCCCTTGGTTTTTTTCGATATAATTAATTTTATTTTTATGACCTAATAGAAGTTACACTATTTGTGTTGAATGAGTTTTATAATAGTATATTGAATTGGTTTTAAGCCGTCTACATGTTGAATGAATTTTTAGAATCAAAGTATTGTGTTGTTAGAATTAATTATTTTTACCATATTTGTTTAATGTTTAGTGGTTAACATGTGTTTATATATAGTAAGTCAAAAATTAGTTTTGAAATTGATTAAATAGAATTAATAATAATTTAGTTTTGAACCCAATTTGTGTGATAAATATTGAAAGATTAAGTTTTTGGAATATGGAATATTATGTGTTTGAAAGTATTGTTCTTTAAAGCCATGTCGTTTTGGATTATTATGTGTTTGGAGCGTTGTTCTTAAAGCTATGTCGTTTTTGAATTATTATGTCTTTTGAAATATTATTGATTGTTTTTGGATTATTGTTTTGGAATATTATTTTGTAGTTTTTATTTAGAAATAGGATCTGAAAGTAGCATATAAGATGATGGGATTCAGCATGGATCGCTGATCTGGCTAAAAAAAAGCTAATTGTGAGATTTCGTATTGATGTGTCGATGTGTGGGTCATTAGATGGTTGAATATTAGAGAGGGTACTAGTATTCAAATTGATGTTCATTTATTAGCATTTGAATTTCAAATTATCGATATAAAAGTAGAACTAATATCAAAGTAGGCTATGGATTATTGTCTTTGGAATATTATGTTATAGTTTTGTTAGAAATATAATATCAATGTGGCATATAAAAATGGTGGAATTTCAACGTAGGATCGGGGATCTATTTAAAAGAAGCCAATATTGATGGCATTTTTGATTGATATGTCGATGTGTAGATGGTTGAATATTAAGAGGATCTGAAAGCCAAGCGAAGAACTAATTGTAGGATACTAATATGAATATCTATAATATGACTGCATTTTGCATCAAAATAGCTCAAAGAACTAAATCTTTGCATATTTGATATAATCATCAATAATCAATAAAGAAAAATTAAATCTATAACTAAGCTTATATTTAGTTAAGCAAACCCATTCATTTTGTTTTAGTCAAACAATTGAAGTAGAGCATATGTCAATGTGTGGATGAGTAGATGGTTGAATATTCTGGAGGATACCAATATTCAAATTAATGTTCATTTAAAAGAACTACGTGTGGTATTTCATAGAAGGTTCAGGATCGCTTATATGAGCGATTGGATTTCGGTTAATACGCTAATATTTTTGGCCACATGTTCGGCGGGGTGGCGAGTTCAAACAAGGGATAGACGACATCCTGGACCATCGTTTAGTCTAGGATTGCCACAAGATGAGGTGGATGAAGATGCTGAAATGCAAATACCAGAAAATAAGGAGGAGGTGATGATAGACGACATCCCTGGACCATCGTTTAGTCTACTTGGAGTTTGTAATACACATGTTACTAATGAAGTGGTATCCATTCTGTTATATGAAATACCACATACTAATATGTTCTGGTATATATATGTTTCTATTAGTTATCACTTTAGTTTGTGGTTTATTCTTTTGTATCTTCTTTTGCTATTATCTTCTTCTTATAGCATCTTGTTTCACGTTTTGTTTATCATTATTAATAAAGAATATCACGAAATTAAATTATATATATTGGTTTATTATTTAGTTAAAGTAATTTTTAAATTATTTGTTATGTTGCGTACAATATATACTTATTAGATTCCGTAATACACATATTCCTCATATCATTAGTAGTCATTACGTCGGTGGAAATACAAATTAGTATGGAATGGTGTTGCGTCGCAATGTATATAAACAATAGAACTATTAAGACATTTTTTCGAATTTGAAGTTTCTCCATGAATATTTGAATTCGAGTTTTGAGATCACGTGATGATGAAAAATTAGGGTAAAATTATATTGAATGTTTTAAATTGAATTATGAATCGTCCCCAACGTAAAAGCATAGCACAAGAAATAAAATAAAAAAGGTAAAAACAGTGCAGGTAAACTTAATTGACAAAATCCGAAAAATATATTGCATCTTATAATTATAGGGAGTGTGAACAATTAATGCGCGTGGGAGGCTTTTTTTTTCTTCTTCTTATGAAAATGACAAAAAAAAACCAATTCTACAAATATTTCGATTCAATATTAGCCATTGATCAAAAAGTGGTGATGTAATGGTCAAGATTGGAGTAAGCATCTAAATGTAAAGGCACCTCAGGAAAAATGGGATTGAATATGATAATTCCTCAAGTGTTATTCATGAATAATCTATACAATATATAGTGATATAACCTAATAGGCTAAAATTTCATCAGCCTTTGAGCCCAAGTAAATCATTTTGAATAGGCGGCAAACATTTGAGCATTTGAATAAACGCACAGAGGTGATTTTGGCTGAAGCTTTGAACTTTTCAAATAGGCACATGAACTCTACTTTAATAGGTAAACTTAAAGGGCAAAATAGGAAAAATTATATATATTACACTTTATGTGTCATATTTAAAATAACAAACTCTTAATTAGATCAATTTGTAATAATTAATTTTAATTAATTCAATTTAAAAAAAAATACAATCTTCAAACACATCACTGCCACACCCACCCCATCCTTGCTTCGCCGCTTGCTTTGATCTACCGTCATCTTATTTCTCCACCACCCCCACTACAGCGACTACATTTGTCCGTGGAAAAAGCGTCCCATTTTAAACCGCTTTAAACATTTTCAATTGTCCCAATTAAGAAAATCGAGATGTTCAACATTAGCATCCATTTTAAACGCTGTAGATGGAAAAAGTGTTCTTAGAGGCATAAAAATTAGGCAAAAAAGCCAAAGAATCCCATATGTTAATTCTTTGACAAGTCTAAATATTTTAGTATATATGATTAAGATATTAAACCTAAATCCGACATCATTGTTAAATGACTTCAGTCTTTCTTCTTCTGACACCAAATCGTAAACTTGATCATGCTCCTATATATTTTTTATTTTTTTTAATCCATAAATTACATCATATAAATATAATGAAGCTGAATTAGTATTGGGTTTTCAGGTGGTCATTTTCTTTAGATTTTGAAAGAATTTGCTTGATTTTTGTTAGATAAAATCAAGAAAAAGTCAAAAGAAAATGAGTGGAAGTGAGTCAAAATTTTGGAGATGGTTGGCGACCTGCGTTGGAGATTTTCTCGAGTTTTTTGGGTAGGTGCTGTGTGGGGTAAGAGGAAGAAGATGATGAAGGACAGGTGGGGGTGAGATGGGCAGTGGGGGTGGGGTAGGAGATAAGGTTGAAAGATGGTATTTAAAAAAAAATTAGGCCCAATTAAAATTAATTGGAGTAATTGTCCGATTAAAGAAATTTGTTATTTAAAAATGACTCATAAAGTGTAATATATGATTTTTCTATTTTGTCATAGGACTGCGCATTAGGAAACAGGACCGTATTATGCTATTTGAAAGGTCAGTGTAAAATCGCGCCAAATGCTTTATTTGGGGTAATGTTTGGAATATATTGAAATGATTTACCAGATTTAGATGCTGGATAATTAGCCAACCTATTATAACATGCGAGCTAATATTAACATGCAGGTACAATTTGAGAACTGATATAATAAGTATATATAGTATTTGCTGTCTATTTACTTTCAGTTGGGCATGAAGATCGTGAGCATTTATTGATAAGAAATTATTGACACTTTTCCGGTGCCTTGGTAAAAATATCCATGGAGTTGATCGTGTAGTCCGTGGGTAGTGGAAATAGTCTGAAAATCAAGATAGCATCCACCGAGTAGCTTGATACGAAATAACTTCGTTACGTTTAAAAAAAATATTATATATCGTTTGGCAGTGGGACAGGAGATAGTATAAATCTTTTTCGAAATAAAATCGATATACGAGACTAATAATTGGAAGTAATATTTATTTAGGGTAATAATATATTTAGAATCGTTTTCCTTAAGAATTCGATTCTGAAAAAGTGGGGAAATAAAAATCGCATCTCGCTTGGGACCCTAAAATTTCTCTATAAGGATAAAGTTCGCAAATATCTTCGTAGCCTTATCTTCTTCTCCGTTGTGAAATCCATCATCCACTCGTACTTAAATTTTTTTTTCTTTCTCAGTTTTTAACCTGTACGCTTTTTCATTGGCTTAAGGACTAAAAAGTATGTTGGTTATCTTTCCTCGTCATCTTCTGGCATCGAGTAAGAAAATTTGAAGCTTGTGATATTTCTTAAGTTATGGAGAGTTGACTTTAGTTTGACTTTTTAAACCACCTTTAAGTTGTAAAAATATGTTATTGAGAACTTTAATATGGTTGTTTTGGAGTATAAGTTTGATTTGTATACGGTTGGAAGGAAGAGATTATGTTGATTTAAGTTGGGTAAAAGTGAGTAGTATTTTTGGTTTTGGAATTTAGGTAAAATGGATAAATTAGTTTGGGGGAAGTGATTTTTTGGGTTGATTAGAATTTTTTAAGAGTGTTAGTGATTGAATAGGGGTGAGGCCGATTGGAATGGAGGTCTGATAGTTTGAAATTATTGTTTTATTTGTTGACTAAGCACGCTTAGTGATCGTAAAAGGGTTAAAAAGTTGAACTAAAATGAATTAAGGTTAACTTACAGCTTAAAACTTTAATTTAAGTAGTTGTTCCACCTAAGTTTCTTATATGAAGTTAATATGAGTAGTAAGTAGTAATTGTAGTTTCGAGATTGTTTGTGGTTGGGCGTGGAGGCATTAAGGAAAAACTACTTTGGATTAATTAGGCGTTACCATTTATTCTTAGCTAAGGTGAGTAATTATCTGTGGATGTAGATTAACTTATAAATTGTAAATATATATATGTATGTACATTTTTTAGTTGTTGATATGGTTGAATATGAATTCTTGTTGAGTATGGTGTATGTTGTTTGTTAGTTATTAAGGCGTTTTTGAGGTGAAGTTGAGTCGTATTAGGATAAGTGGTTTCCGGGCTTTTTTGGTCATTTTTGATGTTAGGGTGTTTTGTTGGTTGAGTTGGCGTAGGATGAGTTGTATATGAGTTGATGATGTATGTTGAGTTGTGATATCAGATATTTGCACTTTATACCTCGGTATAAGTGTGGTGTTTGTCTCGTGCTGATTGCTAGGCGTTGTTAGCTTATGTCGTGGACATAAGTTTCTCCTATAGGTTCAAAATTGATTATATGCGCATTCGTTGTAGAAATCCGGATTTATATTGAGTTGATTGAGTGTTTAGGGATGAGGTTGAATGTTGAGTTGATTAAGTACATTTTAATGTGGGCTCGAATGTTGAGTTGATTGAGCTGTTTAGTTGTGGGCTCGAATGTTGAGTTGACTGAGTTATAGTTGTGGATTTGAGTAGTACTACTGTTATTGGCGGAGTTGTGGAGTTGGATGGTCTACTAGGTTAGTCGTGATGTCTTATTGTGTTCGTTGATAGAGTAGAGTCGTGGACTCATTTAGGTATTAGTGTCATTGATTTCTTTGAAATGTATGATTATCGTTTTTATTGTCCTTGCTCCGAGTGTTATGTTAGTTGATGAGCACATAAATTTATGGATTTTGATAATGAATACAATGACATATATGTGTATAGCCTTCACGTTGTACAAGATGCAGCCAATGCTAAATACATCTTTATGCGGAGTAATTATTCTAATTAAACTAGCGAGAGTGTGGTTAATTCCTCTTGAATAAGTTTTCCTCAAGCCGCAACACATCCTTTTTCGCTATAGGCGACATTTTGTTTGTGTCGAGTTGACGGTGGTGCTACTGACATTTCGGGTTTATTCAGTGATCGTGCCTTAGAGCTAGGTGGCGAGGTGGCGATAGATCCTACTTGATCTTAGCATCGTTGTTTTTAGTATAGTTGATTCCCTCTGTTGTTGTTATTCGATTTCATACTTGAGTTGTATGTTGATATTTGCTCACTGGTGGAATTGTTGTATATAGGTAGTGTTGTGTGGTTAGGAAACACACTGACGGATCATTTTAAAAGCTGTTAACAGGATGTCTTGTTTATTGGTTTATTCGAGGCTGGTGTGTCTTTTAAATTTGAATAAATCAATCGATTTGGTATTTGTGGTGTCAAGGGATTGGATGATTAACCTCGAGGCGGCCGACTGGGGCAGTGATCTCCCCATATGCTTTATTAGTTAAGTAAACCTTGGATGCAAATATTTGAATATAAAACAATGGTACATCACTTTAATTCCATCGGTAGGGATAATCCTACTAAAATTGTAACAACCTTTTTGTACTTCCAATTCACATGTTACGTGACGGAGCACATGTGCACTTAATTTGAAGAGCGATAAACAATCATCTTCTTTGTTTTCGAGAAATAGAATCCACCAATACAATTGAACGAGCTTAGAACTGACGAATGAGTGGGCAAGCTGATTGATCGAATCCATGACACAGAATCACTAGTCATATTTTCTTCAATAGAATACAGAGCAGGACAACCTTTAAGTTACTTTCAACAAAATGACGTACGGTGATCGTCGCTCATGTAAAAACTAAGAAAATTACATGAGCTGCAAAACGAAGTTAGGATGAGTAAAGAAAAAATAAGTGTACCGACCAACCCCGGTAGCGCTCCATCTATGATAGGGCCTTCAGCCGAGCTACCACAGCGATGATTCTATTCCACGGGGAAAATGCACCGGTCTAGCACTTGATAGTCACACTTACCGAGATAATATCGATAGCGTATTTTTAACTTTGACTTAGAAATATTCCTTAGCAGCTGTAGAGCTTCAATACCTAGAAAGTACTTTAGAATACCAAAGATGCTTTCATATGAAAGCGAAACTAAGAATAACCTTTAAAATTAGCCGATGCGGATCGATCGTTTCGAGGAGATAATCCGTCGTCAGCGTAGACTAACACGTTTACTCACGAAGATGATCATTTAAGAAAGTGAACAAAGAATAATTTAGAGTATGACTAGGTGAATGCATACTTAACTGATGATGTTGCTTGCGACGGAGAGCCATGACGAGGTGCTAACTGAGGCCATATAAAAATTTATTGAGCTTACATACTGTCGATTTGCCCTTGCAGAAATCCGGGTATTCTCTGTAGACCTCTTGAATGGAGGTCCAAGCCTGCGAGAAAGAGCGTTGTGAAGATCCATCTAATGACTCCCAATTTTTAGCTACTTGACTCACGTAAGGAGAAAGCTCGCATAGTGACCATCTTGGCATTTAGGCCAATGTCATTATAATCGATACCACTACCTTGATGATTGCAAACACAACTTGTCTAACTTTGAACATCTCAATACTACCATCGAGTTATATTTGATCTTGTAGACCTTTGTGAACCAAGTACTTCTTAACCTGGAGTAAGCATGCCATATTCCACATGCCATTAGTCTCTAATGCAGATATCTCCTTCTGCATTGCCTATTTCCACTGAGGATGTTGCATTGCTTCTTTGAATCACTTTGGTTTGGAACCTGTAGTTATAGCTGCAAGGAAATTTCCGTGTTCGATTGGCGATTACAAGACTGTGAATGAGAAATAGGATAAGAAGTACTCAAGGAAAGGTAGAGCAGAGAGAGTCAAACTCGATTTATACCTGATATTAGAACACCAATCTGCAATCGATGCATGGCGGAACTTGCACGTTTTCCTTTAACCAACTCAGGCACCTTAGGATCATCACCAATATTACTTGTCTAACTAACAACTCCCAAGGAGGAGGGCTCGTGAGGAATGTTGCCGTATGCTAAAAGTTGCGAGAGATACGATTGTAACATTTCATTTGGCGGTTGCACACCTCAAATTGTTCGGTGGGTGATTCGGCCTGCTGCTTGGTGCCCAGTCTCGCATCCCGCACAACCTCCAAATTTTTCGTCTTAGTATACTCGGAAGCACAATCATTTACGGTAATCACAGGTGTAATAGGAAGACTAGATTCAGTGGTGGGGGCAAGATAAGGAAATTCGTTTTCATAAAAATCAACATCCGCGTGAAGTAAAATACGTATGAGACTCAAATGTATATAATTTTTCACCCCCTTTTTCCTTAAGGATAACCCACAAATAACATCTTGACCATGACTATAAACTTGTCAAAGCTTAGCTTGCAGTCATGAGCAAAACACAAGCGACCAAAACACAAGGTAATTCAAAGAAGGGGGTGTGGCATAGAGTAATTCGTACGGGGTCTTAAAAGCAAGAATGCTAGATGGGTACGATTAATCAGATAAGCAGTAGTCAAAATATGTTTACCCCAAAAAGAAATAGGTAGACCCCCTTGGAACCTTAAGGCTTGACCAACATTTAAAATATGTGATGCTTCGCTACACCCTCTATTACGCTCGGTGTTCCTACGAAGTGCGAAACACTTACCATTTTGGAGAAATAGTCACAAAGAACAAGCAATAGATCTCAAATTGTCTCTACGCACAAATCTCAACTTTAGCATTAGGTGTCCTATCAACCAGGCAAAAACCCATAAAATGCTTCAACACCTCCGTTTGTTAATCAATGAAATAACCAAACAACTACGAAAGTAATCATCAGCAGTGATGGTAGTAACGTGCCTTGCAAAGAGATGGAGTGTGATAGGGTCCCCATAAATTACAATGGATTAATTCAAAAGGACGAGCATCCTTATGCTCACTAGTAATAAAAGAATCTCTAGTGTGCTTAGCCTAATGACAAACACTACAAGCTTCATTCGACAGATGACTAGAATTCGAAATAAAAGGTAAAAAGATGGATAGCTTTATCGGGATGACTTAAATCTGCGATCTCCAAAGTCGATGACATCTTACGTCAGCATGTAACGTCTTGTCTCGGTAATACTACACAAATAATTGAGTCCATCCGGTCGTTCAGCTACTCCAATCAAGGTCCTCAAAATGGAGTCCCGTATATGACAAACATTCTTAGTAAAGAACTAGGCAATTTAAATTATCTGACAACTGAGTCACATAAATTAAATTACAGGTAAACTGATGAACATATAAAACATCATATAATATCAAATCAAAAGACAATTGAACTCTGCCACATTTGGTAGCATTAGTAAATTTCCCATTCAGAAGACCAATCGGACAACCAGGTAAATCAATAACATGGCTACCAGAATCAATTATTCATAAAGTGAAAAGAAATTTATAATCTAAAATGATTATTAAAAACGAGTTAGGGGTACCAAGTAGATGTAACAATTTTTGCCATTATATAGAAGTCAAACACGAAATTCCATCTCAACGAGCGCTCCCAGTAATAGCCGAACCAATTCTAGGAATCGTGTGAATTTGCACAATTCCTCTGCCACTGTAATTTACATGCTGCATACCACCTTTGTTGATGGTAATGTCCAAGTCCGACATTATAATAACAACCAAGTTGAAAAGAACAAAAAATGGCCAAATCAAAATTTGAGAAATATCCGACGAAGAAAGAAAAAATATAATTGTTACCTAATTTGGTAGTACAATATAAATTATAAATACTTAATAATTTCTTGAATATTATTAAATGAATAATTTGTACATATATAGTCATATAATCTAATATAGCATCTTGGTAATATTAATAATACGTCTGATTTGTGAACCCAATATAATAAGTATAAATGATATCTGCCTAGTAAATACACTTCTTTTATTTTTAAAAGTAGTCACATTATATTCTAATGTTACATTTTAATACAGTAAATATTGATGAGTTAATTGATATATAGAGATGACATTAATTTGAAGCTAAATTATTAGATTAGATTATATTGTTAATGATATATTTTGACTAGTTACTCTTTTCATCATTTTTTGCAACTTTAACAAGCAGATTTCGATCTTCCACAAACTCCCCTTATGCTCAGCCTCAGCTCATCACATCCATTTAATTTGATTAGTAGCTTAACTGCTTAAGTCTTTCTTCAACTTTTTGATTTTTCTCTTTCTCGCCTTTACTATAGATTACAAGCATTATCTTCAATCCTCATTTTCAATTTTAACAACTTTTTCAGCACCACATAATGCTTTGTCCCAGTTATATATCTTTTAACTTTCTTATTATGCTCTATTTCCAACTTTTAAATGATTTCCTTGTTTCCGTGTTCGACCACTACCGATACCGATAGACTCGATCATCACTCGCGGTACTTCGTAAAAAGTTTTCTGATGTGATATAGTGATTTGTTTCAAGAACTCAACTTCTTGTTGGATGAGCTTTGATGTGTCTATTGATGACATAAAACGTTTTTGTGTTTTTGAAGTATGAAATAGGTTTTAAAACTCCAAAACTTATCAAATAAAGACACTTCTTGAATCTTATGAATGGAATGTAAAATGTTTGAATTAATTAGGAAGCTCCTTTATGACTATATATATAAATATTTTTCATTCTTTCTCTTTAAAAATAGAGTATCAAACATTAGGGTTTATATTATTATGTAGAAGCTTGCTAACAATAATAAGCTGTCTACGCATATACAATTCAAGAGTAAAATTAAATTAGATTTGGGGATCATATTACATAATTTGAACATATATAGTAGATAACTTTCTTTTTATTAGATGCAATGCTTGCAGATTGCAATGGAGCAAGGGAGAAAAGAAAATATACACTGGCTATTAATTATTATTAGTCATTATTCAATTTTATTGAGATAAAAAGGAGAATAAATTCTCCGTACTAACAGTGAACAGTGATGACCCTCGGCACTTTCGATTTGAGGGGCTATTCCGTCCGGATAATTACATTGCGGAGAAAAGGAACACATTAATATAGAATTACAATAAAAATTATAATTTGGAACAAAATATCATTTCAGATAATAACAATTCATGTTCCATCATCAAGAGATTTGCCGCCATTTCTTCATTTCTCCCTACTTAATAAGGTAACTAAAACCTCGGCAGCGTAATAATAAGCTTAAAGCTTCTGAAGTTATTGATCATCATCTTCATCACTCTCAACTTCACACCACCTGTATGTTAACAGTATGTAATAATGATGATATAATTTTATTGCTAGAATTGTAAAAGAAATGACACCAATTTCCAAATTAAAAATATATATATAGATTATAGTTTTAATCCTTCAACGTAAGTAAATGTTTCAGTACGTTCACTCAAAATTATAAAATGGTGCGGCCGTGCGTGGTCCAATTATTATTATTTGAGGAGTATAATTACAATAATGTGCTATGTCAAAATAGTTTCAATTAACGTCACAAAATCTCACTTTAGTTCCAATAATGAGATAGTTGTATGTAGTTTAGCTCCCTAATATTACATAAAAATTGAATTAATGAGCCCGAAAATTGTATTAATACATAATTCAAAGTTATAATCAACTTCCAATGTCTTTCATCAACTTCCATTGATTTTCAATTAAATATAACTATTCTTCTTGTGTATAATAAATTAAAGTTATCATCAACTTTTAATGTCTTTCAAACTTATTATGTGCACACAATAAATCGAATAGGCTAAAAACTCCTTAAATTAATAATTATCAATTTATTGAAAAATTAATAATGACTTCATAAATTAATAAATTTCATCGGTCCGACATTATTACTAATTTATAAAGTTTTTACTGTATATGGGTACTTACATTCTTTGTAGCATTTACTTTAACTGTTTTTAGTAAGTCATTTGTGTATTCGTAATTTATAATACAATGCTGTAATCGATACTATGTAATCATAATCTTCATCGCTAATTTACAAAAACAAAAAAAAATTTAGAAACTCAACTGATTATTAATATGCGGTTGATTTTCAGTCGATATAGAAGGTAAGAAGCAATGGTATTGTTCTTGATAACATATAGAAGCCCCCTGCATTCATGAGATAAGTAAGTCGTTGAAGAAGAAATAATAATCAAAAGGATTATATATTCCACTGCAACAAATAAACTGGAAGTGGTCATCATCATCGGATAGAGTACCTGAAAGTGATTATTAGTGGAATAGCCTTGTGAAAAATCTAAAATATTCTGCTGCCTGCTGGATCCTTCGATACCAGCTAACCTGTCCTGAGGAATTTTATTTCCAACAAACATCCAATACTATGTTATGGATCTATATAATAAATGAACTAAGGAAACAGGTATTTGATATTCACATGCATAGGTATGTCATCATATGATAGATTCCGCACATACATAGCTTCAATTCATTCTCCCATAGATTCCGTGTACCAAATTATATATATATCCATTGCAATTTTACCTGCCATATTTGATTAATTATTACTTCAAAAATCTCAAGTTTTAGATACATACCGAACTACTTTCGTGACATTTCAGTAGGAAATCTAAAGATGGCCACATATATATTCACATATATAGCCAAATGAATATCATGTTATACAGGATACGGTGAACATATATATATAGCTAGCCCTAGAGATAAGAAACATATCACTAGTTGGTGCTTAATTATTATCTACCAAAACACCAGATATATCTGTTTTTGACCGCCAGCGTCGTATAAGTGTTTTCATCTAGCTTGGACGCTCATCGCATTTAATTACGGCGCTTTTAGATGCCGTCCAAGGACTTTTTTGAGCGCCGTCGTCCAAGTGATTCTTTGTAGTAGTGATGAAGGGTTGTTAATGAATGAAACTTACAGTGGTGGAGATGTTGAAGAAAGGAGAGCTAGCAGTATCATCAAGTAAAGAAGGCTGCTCTTGATGTTGCTTGCTGGTTGGAGTTCCCCTCCTCCTCTCTCTTTTGATGACACTACTCTTCTCAGGCAATGCTGTTTCTCCAGTAACAACATCTGAGTGAATGCTGCTGAAATGTTCATCTTGATTTACATGTGGAGTTCAGAAGGCATCAGAAATCATGGACAAATCTTCTTCTTCATTTTCTTCTTTTCTTTTCGTTTTTTGGTCCCCATTGATGTTATTACTGGTATAGTGATGATGAGAAATGTATGAGTTGTCTTCTATGTATGAAGTCCATCCTGATTCACATCCTGATGATGAACTACTGTATTCCTTATTTGCAAACATGTAGTTCATTGTTTGCTTTCTTGCTTGGTATATATATATATATATGTATATACGCTCTTTGGAAAATATAACTACAGTCAATGGTCGAGAAATTCGATGCTACTCTTAGCGTCGAGGGTTTGTGTCGAGTTAGCGTCGAAAGTAATCAAGCCGCATATGTATGTGGGCCATAAAATTGGCGTCGGGTATAGCGTCGATGCAGAGGCGGGTGTAAATTAAACTTTTAGGGTGAAAAATATTTATAAAATAAAAATCATTGGCGTCGGGTTAGAGTCGGGTTTTTATTTTACCAGCAATTCTCTTAAAAAGTAATAATAAAATAAATAAAAAATGTAGTAGGTGCGTGGGTTTGGCGTCGGGTTGTCGGGAGTTTTAGAATTATGTAACCAGCTTAAAATTAGAATTCAAAATTAATTATAATATTTAATGCGCAGAAGCTAACTTGACGCTAAACCGGCTAGTTATGCGTTATATATTCAGCCCCCACGGTCGAGCAGTTCTTTCCCCCGTTTTTCCTTTGGCAACTCCGCCCCCAAACCCTGCTTAGCCCGTCAGCCTTGCCACTCTCCCATTGGTTCAGCCCGCCTGCATCTCGCCCATACTCCTCCACTTGATTTCAAGCGCCTATTTCAAGGTTAGTTTTTTTTTGAATTTCGTATTGAATTGAGAATTAAGTGATATGTGATTGAATGTGTTTAAGAGTATTGTTAGATTAGTTTTAATTTTTTATTTGAATGGATTCTTTAATTAGTTATTTCAAATTATTGTAAATTAATTTCATTTTTTTAATTACAATTATTTTCCGTTATTATTGTTAAATTAGTGTTTATAATGTGATATTGTTTGAATGTGATTGAATTGAGAGTTGAATTAATTAGTTTGATATGTGATTGAATGTATTTAAATTATTGTTAGTTAGTTGAATTGTTAGTTGTGATTGTTGTGTTGTTAATTAGTTTGGATTAGTTGTGATTGTTATTGTTAATTGAATTGAATTGTTGTGATTAATTGTGATTAGTTTTTATTAGTTGTGATTATTTGATATAGATTAGTTGAATTTAATTGTTGGATTAATTGTGATTGTTGTGTTGTTAATTAGTTTGAATTGTTGTGTTGTTAATTAGTTTGAATTAGTTGAATTGAGTTGTTGTGATTAATTGTGATTAGTTTTCTGGCCATTGACATAGATAACATTGAATGTGATTAGTTTGGATTATAATTAGTTGTGATTAGTTTGGATTAGTTGTTGTGTTGTCATTGTTATTGTTAATTGAATTGAATTGTGATTATTGTGATTGTTAATTAGTTTGAATTAGTTTGGAAATTAGTTTGAATGTGATTGATAGTTGTGATTTTTAGTTTGATATGAAATGTGATTGTTAGTTTGGATTAGTTGTGATTGTTAGTTTGGATTGTTAGTTTCGATTAGTTGTGAGTGTTAGTTTGGATTAGATTGAATTGTTAGTTAATTGTACGAATTGTTAATTAGTTTTAAATGTTTTGGTAAATGCGAATGACTCGTATTAGTAAGTCGGGAAGGATAGGGATGATAAAGGTAAGGTAAGGCGTGGAGAACCCTTTGATCCTAAGAGGAGGAAACTTTGGTGGCATTGATTCACGGCGCATCGATGACTCGATGCAGTGTATAGGCAGTAGACTCCCGTACCCGCGTCTGCCCGAGATGAGGCGGGTTAGTAGTGGGTCACATGTCAGCAGCTCGGGGGCGGGCCTCGTATGCTAGTGGGTCGCGCCGTCGGCCCGTCGTTACGTCGTGGTGAAGAGGATGATGATGATGAGGATGATGTTCGGCGCTTAGCAGCGTCTTGACGATGATGAACCCACGTCTTGAGGTCGATGGAGACCGGTAATGAGGGCGACCTTCTTTCGTATCTGGGGACGCTTCCCGCCCGTTGGAAGACCTATCGCGAAGAGAAGGACAAGATTAATACGCTCCATCGTCGATGGCGGAGTAATTTGGTTAATATATATATTTTTTAGTTGATTGTAGAATTGGGTATGTTTTATTCATGTTATCTTGTCTTTTGTTTTTTATTGTCAGATTGTGTGGAAAGGGGGTACCTAGATTTTGGGCCGACGAATACATTATGCGATATTCGGTCGGCGAACTACAAAGACATGCAGAAGGTATTGGCGAAAATATGGAGTCATTCTTGGTAAGTACCTATTCAATTTGTTTACATTGAAATGAATTTGTTAATGTGTTAATTAAATTTGTACTAATCTTTTTTTTTTTTTCTAATTTTTATCGGTACAAGTTTGAGAATGGAGAGAGGCTGAGAACGACGCTATTCGTGCGAAGGCACAAGAAGAAGTGGAGCTTACGATGACTAAAGGAGGCTGCGATAAGGCGGCACACGGCGATGACCTACTCGGTTGTTGGAGAGTCCTAGGCCAAGATAGTGCAGCTCCTCTGAGTAGGCGGGAAGTACACAGATCATTGGATGACTCCTGCGCAGAAGAGAATAGCCGAGCAAAATAATCGAGAATCGCGGAGCTCGGTGATCGACGAGAATCGGTCTTCCAAATCACATGGGGAGTAGGTATGCACTCTCGGATGCCGGAGGTAATTTACTTTTTTATTGAATGTTTGTTAATTCCAAATTTTTTAGAAATCATAAATGATGTTTTTATTTTATTTTGTTTCGGAAGAAAGACCGGGAAAGATCCTTCGCCGTTGAGGTTTCTTTATGAAACCAACTTGGTGAAGGACAAGGAGACCCAGGAAGAAACCCCAGGCGATCCGAAGAGGGCCAAAGCGGTGGTAAGTTGGTTTATTTTTACCGTTTTTAAAATTTAAGTTTGTTTAGAGTTTATTTATTGCCAATAATCGCCTTAATATTGCAGGAGGAGTACAAAGAGGCTATGCTCGCTACATGCAGACTGGATTTGGTTATGGGATCGGTGATTCGGCTTAGGCTGCGTGGGAGAGTCTCCTCGGTGAAGGCGGGCTTGGCCGAGGAAGAAGTTCTTGGGATCGCTCGTTGGAGGGCTGCGGCATTGGTACTTTCATTTGTGCCGGTATGCTTAACACCACCGCCACCACCACCACCGGCTGGTCAGGAAACACCACATGTGGTAGCACTGACCCAACATGTAACGGATTTGAATTAGACGGTGCATGGTCTACTGAATGCGTTGGTGCAGATGTCCCAACAATCTGGGTATCTTTCACACTGGGTTCTGGTGGCTTCATTGGAGCCATGAGTGAATCGTGCAGGGTAGTACTACGGTAGGTTGTTGGCCCGGATGGAGAGAGGGTGCATATCCCGACACCACCTCAGTGTTATCGCAGACTTCGGCTGGAGGCTCACATGGTGTTGCCCGCGCGTCCCGAGTTATGGACCTCATGTTTACCCTACCAGGACCACTCCAGGGCGACACTAGCTTAGGCTAGTTGTTACTACTATTACATTGATACATATATTGTTTTATTATTTACTTTGGTACATTGATGTAGTTTTATTGTTTGGCTTTTCGTTTTAAAGATAGTTGATAATTTTATTGATAGTTGATACTTTGGTACATTGATAGTTTATATTTTTATTGGTACATTGATTGTTTATTATTTAAAGATGTTTTAAGTTGATTATGCAAATATATTGTGTGTTTGTAACGTGTTTGATTATGTATCTGTTCATGTTGTGTTGTGTTGGCGAAATGTTTGCATTTGCAGGTGGTGTTGGGTGTTGACAAAAGCTGGTTTTTTCTGCACTGGCAGACAATAGTGTCGGGATAACATCGGTATAGCGTCGGCCCGGCTATCAGCTATGTCACCGAGAACAAGTGAAGATAATGGCGTCAGTGGCGTCGGGATTAAATATACGCATATGTTAGCGTCGGGATGGCGGGATTCATATATTTCCACATATTGGAGTCGGTATGGCGTCGGGTTAGCGTCGGAAATTTCTAAAAATGTGATCCATCTTGATATTAAGCTTTTTGAGGCTTATTACATCTATTACATATATTATATTTGAATAATCGGTATAGATTGATATAGTATTGAATTACTTTGTACTACTCATCAAAAGAACATTACATTAACTAATGTTGAATAGATATGAAATGGTTTGTGTTTGTGAGCATTGTATATTGTATCTAATCATTGGAGCTTATATCGTCTTTCATGTTGGAGATTGTGTATGTGGACGTATAACAAAGTACTATCGAATGTTATCGTGTTCAACGTATATCATATTATTGATTTAATTTCCATTTAACATGCTAGAACACAAATAGCGACTAATGTGTATTGTATTTATTTAATCATTGGAGCTTAAAATCATCTTTATGTAGTCAATGTATGCAATTATTATAATGTAAAATATGATCACGAATGGCAAATATATGTGAATGTTAAATCAGTCGGGCCGACACCAACCCGACCTTGTGTGCTATGTCATTTATAGTTTCGATAATAGCGACCAGCCTTGACCAGCTATGCATGTTCGGTATATAAGCAGCAGTCGAGAAATAGAAACCACTGTCAACTTTCCTATTCGAACTAATACGCTCATTCTCTCAATTACGACATCCAAAAGGTAATTTTGTTATCTCGACTTAGTTTTCAACTAACAACGTCACATTGTTGTTTTAATTGTTCATTTGCTTAATTAGTTGTTCTTCACGTGAGTAGTAAGTATATAATGGTTATAAATTTTAATGTTAGGTAAAATGTCGAGATCGTTCTTGGATGTATACAAATGCGTTATCGGCCGGATGGACAATTGAAAAATTCATATTTGTTAAATTTCGTAGAAGTTTATGGATGTTCTTTGAAAACTATTATTCGAAAATGGTTTCTTTGGGATAAGGTGTCCGTGTAGGAGATTAATAGAAATACATTGTTGCATAGTAGGATTGATGTTGAGTTCCATTTGATTTCTAACGGGTTTGTTCATGATTACTACACTTGGGTGTATCATGGTGAGAATATTGTTGAACGTGTTCATGATCAACAAGTGGGAACTTGTCTTATGTACCTGAAATGATGTTTATGATATAGTGAGGGACGTCTTATGATCCTCAAAACAATGTTTATGAAGAAGATGATGAGGATGTAGGTGGAGATCGAAATCGGTATATTCACATGGTCGAAGATGGTCTAAACTTACGTGATGGTGAAATTCAGGGGTACTCTACTGAACAACAAAGTGGTATTAAAGAGGACCCAAATCCCGGAGCGAGAGCGTACTACGAATTATTAGAGGCTGAGCCAACGTTATGGGATGATTTGCCTTTGAGATCACTAAGTTATCATGGCGACTCAATTGGTTGCTTTGGTCAGTCGCAAATATCGCAGAATATTTCCCAGCGTTGGATTTCCTTAATCAAGCGACTCGCTCAATGGCGGAAGAAGCATGCGAATGATTTCTATGAGGCAAAAGATTATTCAACTCTACGATTCTCCCAACGAGAAAGTGATGCATGTGTTAATAATTGCATCTTGTATTACAAAAAGTATAAGCGATGATAGGTGTCGATTTGTGATGAGGAGAATAGGTTCGAGGAAAGAAGAGGGACAACCTTGGCTTATAGCGGAAGGTTTTGATATACTTTTAGCGCGGCGTTTACAACGGTTGTATATGTCGGGAAAAGCGACTCGCGACATGATATGGCACCATCGAACTCAAACAGATGATGGATGGATGACGCATCGAGGGATGGCGCAGCGTTGAAACACTTTGATGTATCATATCCAGAATTTTCATCGGAGCCGAGAAATGTTCGTATTGGGTTGTGTTCTGATGGTTTCAGTCCTTTTAGCGGAGTTGGACCTTGTCTCTTCTTGGCGATGATCATCGTATTGTATAATTTACCACAGGATTATGCATAGAGGAGCCCTTTTTGTTCTTATCCACAATTATGCAGGCCAAATAATCTTGGGAGAGATATTGATGTTTTCCTCGGACCACTTGATTGATGAGTTGAAGGTTTGTGGAATGCGGTGAGCGTTTGATGCATATAGCGGACGAAATTTCAACTTGAGAGTTTGCTTTGATGGGCGATTAGCGATTTTCACGCATATGGGATGTTATCGGATGGAGCACGTAGTAGGTCAGCATGGCATCATCTTGTATGGAGAGTACTACCTCGTTTCGTGCATGAGGGGTGGGCGTTGTTGGTTTGGTATCGCGCCACTCCCCTGGCGGCCATCGGTTTAGGAGGGACAGGACATGCATTTATGAGAAATCAAGCGTGTCGTACAATGACAAAAGAGCGACTTAGTGGCATTGAAATTATCGGCGGAGTTCTTTGTTAGATCGATGTCTTTGGGAGAAAAATAAACAAAAGCGGAACATGGACACCAGGGGTATAACATTGAACCTATTTGGTGCAAAGAAAGTATATTACGGGAGTTGAGTTATTGGCCGGCAGGTAAAAAATCGAGACACAATATCGACCGTACGTAGAGAAAAACAATCTTTGAAAATCGT